>JAUCBJ010005856.1:0-35117 GCA_032718475.1 Nemertoderma westbladi | reverse complement strand
AGGGGGTCTGGGGCCGGATCAGTGGTGGGGGGCCTGGGGCCGGGTCAGTGGTGGGGGGCCTGGGGTCGGGTCAGTGGTAGGGGGTCTGGGGCCGGGTCAGTGGTGGGGGGTCTGGGGCCGGGTCAGAGGTGGGGGGCCTGGGGCCGGGACAGTGGTGGGGAGCCTGGGGGCCGGGTCAGTGGTGGGGGGTCTGGGGCCGCGTCAGTGGTGGGGGGCCTGGGGCCGGGTCAGTGGTGGGGGGCCTGGGGCCGGGTCAGTGGTGGGGGGCCTGGGGCCGGGTCAGTGGTGGGGGGCCTGGGGCCGGGTCAGTGGTGGGGGGCCTGGGGCCGGGTCAATGGTGGGGGGCCTGGCGCCGGGGCAGTGGTGGGGGGCCTGGGGCCGGGTCAGTGGTGGGGGGCCTGGGGCCGGGTCAGTGGTGGGGGGCCTGGGGCCGGGGGCCGGGTCAGTGGTGTGGGCCTGGGGCCGGGTCAGTGGTGGGGGGCCTGGGGCCGGGTCAATGGTGGGGGGCCTGGGGCCGGGTCAGTGGTGGGGGGCCTGGGGCCGGGTCAGTGGTGGGGGGCCTGGGGCCGGGACAGTGGTGGGGGTCTGGGGCCAGGTCAGTGGTGGGGGGCCTGGGGCTGGGTGAGTGGTGGAGGGCCTGGCGCCGGGTCAGTGGCGGGGGGCCTGGGGCCGGGTCAGTGGTGGGGGGCTTGGGGCCGGGTCAGTGGTGGGGGGGCCGTGTCAGTGGTGGGGGGTCTGGGGCCGGGTCAATGGTGGGGGGTCTGGCGCCGGGTCAGTGGTGGGGGGCTGGGGCCTGGGGCCCGGTCAGTGGTGGGGGGCCTGGGGCCGGGTCAGTGGCGGGGGGCCTGGGGCCGGGTCAGTGGTGGGGGGCCTGGAGCCGGGTCAATGGTGGGGGGCCTGGGGCCGGGTCAGTCAGAATGGTAGTCTAATAGTATACTGTTGTAGTACAAACTGCATTGCTGTCACTCTGCCAGTTGCCATGGCCGTTCAAACATTTCCTGACTCACATCCCTACTAATATATTTACATCTACATTCAGGTTTCTTTGAAAGGTATCTGCGATAAATTGATTGAAAAGTTAGGGTAATGAAAACGAGAGAAAATGTGTCTTTCACTATATTATAGTCTGTGAGAAGTTCTTGGCGCCGTATGTGCAAACCCCATACAGTACAGTACGGCGCCAAGCACTTCTCACAGACTATAATATAGTGAAAGACACATTTTCTCTCGTTTTCATTACCCTAACTTTTCAATCAATTTATCGCAGATACCTTTCAAAGAAACCTGAATGTAGATGTAAATATATTAGTAGGGATGTGAGTCAGGAAATGTTTGAACGGCCATGGCAACTGGCAGAGTGACAGCAATGCAGTTTGTACTACAACAGTATACTATTAGACTACCATTCTGACTTACCTACACCGTCATCACACTTGTTACAGGATGATTGACAGTAGGCGTACATGTACTGGGCGTTACTACCGCACTGGCCATCTGCGGCCCATCCCTCGCAATCGAAGTGGACATCCTCTTCCTCCACACAATCTAAACCAGAAGTAAAACAATAATCGGCGTTCCATTTCACGAGGCTCAAAAATAAATAAATACTAGGACTCCGCAATTCCTCTGTCTCTCGCTAGAGGTTAGGCACCTAGGTAGTAATATGCGGAGGTCCAACTAACCTACTATTATTCGGATGCGACTCATAACCTTATAAACCACGCGATTTAGAGTACAATATTATCATATTTTGTGAATAACATTTCAGGGATATAACTATTAATGTGTAAGATACGCCATTTTCTCCGATTGATGCCCAAATACGCTTAACAGCACATTTAGTAAACGTAAACTGATAAAAATATGTAATACTGTACACAATATTTCAAGTTATTAGTATGTGGCGCCTTGGACTTCAAAAATATGAAAATGTCGGCGACTGGTTGAGATTCTCGGCGAGCGGTTGAGATTCTCGCCGACTGGTTTAGATTTCGGAAATCTTTGCCGGAATCTTGGCCGAAATCTAAGCCGAAAGAAATCTTGGCCGAAATCTAAACCAGTCGCCGAGAATCTCAACCGCTCGCCGAGAATCTGAACCAGTCGCCGACATTTTCACATTTTTGAGGCCCACGGCATCCCATATATTAGGCCTAAATAAGCAAAGAAGTGCAAATAAATTATTGTAGTTACTGGGTATTATTGTAATTATTAAATTAATAAAACTGACTTTGTCACAGTCATTATGATATTGATGATTTCAATACATGATGTTAGCAAACATCACCCCCACATCCACTCAACACTGAGAAGAACCCAAGGCGTGGTCTAGTGTGGGAAATTAGTCATAAATAGAACAGTGGATTAGGCCAACTTAAAATCAAATTGTAACACTTTCCCACTTTCGTTTATTGTGTTAGTTAGAATAACGTGCCACAGTAACCTGCTCCTTTCCTTTAAAAACGTCATAATTTAACATGATGCGAGATATAGTATTTAATTCGATGATATGGAATATGATACGGGGCGCCCCCCCCCCCCCCCCCCCCATCTATAGTTTGATAATAGAGTATTGATTTTGCTCATTACAGATTAATACTGTAATGTGGTTGTTATCATACCGGCGTATCCATCGTCGCATTTGTTACAACTCTTCTGGCAGTGTATGTACATATAATCGGGGTTGCTAAGACACTCCCCTACTGCGGCCCACCCGGCACACTGGACATCGTCGTCGGGATCTTCTACACACGGGTTCGGCGGTATCACGTTCAGCGATACTAAAGTCGCTAGAACTGAAACAATTTATTAGTAGAAATCAACCGAGTGTCGTATAAAACTAAGACCTGGTTTATCACGATTTACTATATTTTTTCTATACAGTATAAAAACCTTCTGTTTTATTATCTTACACAGTGGCTTCGCGTTTTTTTCTATCTAAGTTTGTTTTGTGGGCCTATATTAATGTACAGATATAAACATACATAAATAACTAAATATCGGACCCGGACGTTTACAGACGTAAAACTAACTGCTCATTGGAGATTTGGAAATCAAAGTGATAACATACCTGATACATAAATGCAGAGAATCCAAGAAAACATGGCAAATTTTGCTTTAAAAATTGAAAATTTCCAAACTTAAATACAGTAATAAAATACACAGTTTATATCTAATTAATTTTTCTATCTACTAAGTTACAGTACTTATGGAGATTCCAAATAGACAGGAATGTGATTTTTTCGTATGTCGTTCGAACGACTTAGTAAAAAATTTTTTTTTGAAAATACTCTAAATATTATTTTATTTCCCTTTATGAGCTATGTAGTACTGTAGACCTTAAGTATTCCAGAACTATAAATTAATTATTTTACATCGGATATGCTTGAGTAGGAATACTTTTTTCTTCACAAATCTAGAGTTAAAGCAAGCAATTATTTAAATTAATTAAGCAAGGAAGTACAGTATTACAGTAGCAAGGAAGTATTATCAAAAAGGGAAAATGTTGTTAACTTTATTTCACTGCGCTCTTGGCTCTTATCATCTACAGACGCTCGTCAGTGGAATAAAATACCTCGAGGAGGGCACTATGCTCGATATATTGTTGTGGATCAAGGTCGTTTCGGACCGAAACATAAGTCAGGGGGACGGAAAAGTCCAAAAAATATATGGAGACGAACGAAAAGTCCGGGGAATGGAAAGATTCAAAAAAAATATGGAGACGAAAAGTCATGGGGACGGAAAGGTCCAAAAAATATATGGAGACGAAAAGTCCTGGGGACGGAAAGGTCCAAAAAATATATGGAGACGAAAAGTCCTGGTGACGGAAAGGTCCAAAAAATATATGGAGACGAAAAGTCCTGGGGACGGAAAGGTCCAAAAAATATATGGAGACGAAAAGTCATGGGGACGGAAAGGTCCAAAAAATATATGGAGACGAAAAGTCCTGGGGATGGAAAGGTGAAAAATATATTTGGAGTAGAAAAGTCCTGGGGACGGAAAGGTGAAAAATATATTTGGAGACGAAAAATCCTGTGGACGGAAAGGTCCAAAAAATATATGGAGACGAAAAGTCCTGGGGACGGAAAGGTTCAAAAAATATATGGAGACGAAAAGTCCGGGGGACGGAAAGGTGAAAAATATATTTGGAGACGAAAAGTCATGAGGACGGAAAGGTGAAAAATATATTTGGAGACGAAAAGTCCTGTGGACGGAAAGGTCCAAAAAATATATGGAGACGAAAAGTCCTGGGAATGGAAAGATTCAAAAAATATATGGAGACGAAAAGTCATGGGGACGGAAAGGTTCAAAAAATATATGGAGACGAAAAGTCTTGGGGACGGAAAGGTTCAAAAAATATATGGAGACGAAAAGTCCTGGGGACGGAAAGGTCCAAAAAAATATATGGAGACGAAAAGTCCTGGGTACGGAAAGGTGAAAAATATATTTGGAGTAGAAAAGTCCTGGGGACGGAAAGGTGAAAAATATATTTGGAGACGAAAAATCCTGTGGACGGAAAGGTCCAAAAAATATATGGAGACGAAAAGTCCTGGGAATGGAAAGATTCAAAAAAAATATGGAGACGAAAAGTCATGGGGACGGAAAGGTTCAAAAATATATGGAGACGAAAAGTCCTGGGGACGGAAAGGTCCAAAAAATATATGGAGACGAAAAGTCCGGGGAATGGAAAGATTCAAAAAAAATATGGAGACGAAAAGTCATGGGGACGGAAAGGTTCAAAAATATATGGAGACGAAAAGTCCGGGGAATGGAAAGATTCAAAAAAAATATGGAGACGAAAAGTCATGGGGACGGAAAGGTTCAAAAATATATGGAGACGAAAAGTCCTGGGGACGGAAAGGTCCAAAAAATATATGGAGACTAAAAGTCCGGGGAATGGAAAGATTCAAAAAAAATATGGAGACGAAAAGTCATGGGGACGGAAAGGTTCAAAAATATATGGAGACGAAAAGTCCTGGGGACGGAAAGGTCCAAAAAATATATGGAGACGAAAAGTCCTGGTGACGGAAAGGTGAAAAATATATTTGGAGTCGAAAAGTCCTGGGGACGGAAAGGTGAAAAATATATTTGGAGACGAAAAATCCTGTGGACGGAAAGGTCCAAAAAATATATGGAGACGAAAAGTCCTGGGGACGGAAAGGTTCAAAAAATATATGGAGACGAAAAGTCCGGGGGACGGAAAGGTGAAAAATATATTTGGAGTCGAAAAGTCCTGGGGACGGAAAGGTGAAAAATATATTTGGAGACGAAAAATCCTGTGGACGGAAAGGTCCAAAAAATATATGGAGACGAAAAGTCCTGGGGACGGAAAGGTTCAAAAAATATATGGAGACGAAAAGTCCGGGGGACGGAAAGGTGAAAAATATATTTGGAGACGAAAAATCCTGTGGACGGAAAGGTTCAAAAAATATATGGAGACGAAAAGTCCTGTGGACGGAAAGGTCCAAAAAATATATGGAGACGAAAAGTCCTGGGAATGGAAAGATTCAAAAAATATATGGAGACTAAAAGTCCGGGGAATGGAAAGATTCAAAAAAAATATGGAGACGAAAAGTCATGGGGACGGAAAGGTCCAAAAAATACATGGAGACGAAAAGTCCTGGTGACGGAAAGGTGAAAAATATATTTGGAGTCGAAAAGTCCTGGGGACGGAAAGGTGAAAAATATATTTGGAGACGAAAAGTCCTGTGGACGGAAAGGTGAAATTATATGGAGACGAAAAGTCCTGGGGACGGAAAGGTGAAAAATATATTTGGAGACGAAAAGTCCTGGGGACGGAAAGGTGAAAAATATATTTGGAGACGAAAAGTCCTGGGGACGGAAAGGTGAAAAATATATTTGGAGACGAAAGGTCCTGGGGACGGAAAGGTGAAAAATATATTTGGAGACGAAAGGTCCTGGGGACGGAAAGGTGAAAAATATATTTGGAGACGAAAGGTCCTGGGGACGGAAAGGTGAAAAATATATTTGGAGACGAAAAGTCCTGTGGACGGAAAGGTGAAAAATATATGGAGACAAAAAGTCCTGGGGACGGAAAGGTGAAAAATATATTTGGAGACGAAAAGTCCTAGGGACGGAAAGGTGAACAATATATTTGGAGACGAAAAGTCCTGGGGACGGAAAGGTGAAAAATATATTTGGAGACGAAAAGTCTGGGGGACGGAAAGGACCAAAAAATATATGGAGACGAAAAGTCCTGGGGACGGAAAGGTTCAAAAAATATATGGAGACGAAAAGTCCTGGGGATGGAAAGGTGAAAAATATATTTGGAGACGAAAAGTCCTGTGGATGGAAAGGTCCAAAAAATACATGGAGACGAAAAGTCCTTGTGACGGAAAGGTGAAAAATACATGGAGACGAAAAGTCCTTGTGACGGAAAGGTGAAAAATATATTTGGAGACGAAACGTCCTGTGGACGGAAAGGTGAAAAATATATGGAGACGAAAAGTCCTGGGGACGGAAAGGTGAAAAATATATTTGGAGACGAAAAGTCCTGGTGACGGAAAGGTGAAAAATATATTTGGAGTCGAAAAGTCCTGGGGACGGAAAGGTGAAAAATATATTTGGAGACGAAACGTCCTGTGGACGGAAAGGTGAAAAATATATGGAGACGAAAAGTCCTGGGGACGGAAAGGTGAAAAATATATTTGGAGACGAAAAGTCCTGGGGACAGAAAGGTGAAAAATATATTTGGAGACGAAAGATCCTGGGAATGGAAAGGTGAAAAATATATTTGGAGGCGAAAAGTCCTGGGGTCGGAAAGGTGAAAAATATATTTGGAGACGAAAAGTCCTGGTGACGGAAAGGTGAAAAATATATTTGGAGTCGAAAAGTCCTGGGGACGGAAAGGTGAAAAATATATTTGGAGACGAAACGTCCTGTGGACGGAAAGGTGAAAAATATATGGAGACGAAAAGTCCTGGGGACGGAAAGGTGAAAAATATATTTGGAGACGAAAAGTCCTGGGGACAGAAAGGTGAAAAATATATTTGGAAACGAAAGATCCTGGGAATGGAAAGGTGAAAAATATATTTGGAGGCGAAAAGTCCTGGGGACGGAAAGGTGAAAAATATATTTGGGGGCGAAAAGTCCTGGGGACGGAAAGGTGAAAAATATATTTGGAGACGAAAAGTCCTGGGGACGGAAAGGTGAAACATATATTTGGAGACGAAAGGTCCTGGGGACGAAAAGGTCCAAAAAATATATGGAGACGAAAAGTCCTGGGGACGGAAAGGTTCAAAAATATATGGAGACGAAAAGTCTGGGGGATGGAAAGGTTCAAAAAATATATGGAGACGAAAAGTCCTGCGAACGGAAAGGTTAAAAATATATTTGGAGACGAAAGGTCCTGGGGACGGAAAGGTGAAAAATATATTTGGAGACGAAAAGTCCTGGGGACGGAAAGGTGAAAAATATATTTGGAGACGAAAAGTCCTGGGGACGGAAAGGTGAAAAATATATTTGGAGACGAAAGGTCCTGGGGACGGAAAGGTGAAAAATATATTTGGAGACGAAAGGTCCTGGGGACGGAAAGGTGAAAAATATATTTGGAGACGAAAAGTCCTGGGGACGGAAAGGTGAAAAATATATTTGGAGACGAAAAGTCCTGGGGACGGAAAGGTTCAAAAAATATATGGAGACGAAAAGTCCTGGGGACGGAAAGGTTCAAAAAATATATGGAGACGAAAAGTCCTGGGGACGGAAAGGTGAAAAATATATTTGGAGACGAAAAGTCCTGGGGACGGAAAGGTGAAAAATATATTTGGAGACGAAAAGTCCTGGGGACGGAAAGGTGAAAAATATATTTGGAGACGAAAAGTCCTGGGGACGGAAAGGTTCAAAAAATATATGGAGACGAAAAGTCCTGGGGACGGAAAGGTGAAAAATATATTTGGAGACGAAAGGTCCTGGGGACGGAAAGGTGAAAAATATATGGAGACGAAAAGTCCTGGGGACGGAAAGGTTCAAAAAATATATGGAGACGAAAAGTCCTGGGGACGGAAAGGTGAAAAATATATTTGGAGTCGAAAAGTCCTGGGGAAGGAAAGGTGAAAAATATATTTGGAGTCGAAAAGTCCTGGGGACGGAAAGGTGAAAAATATATTTGGAGACGAAAAGTCCTGTGGACGGAAAGGTCCAAAAAATATATGGAGACGAAAAGTCCTGGGGACGGAAAGGTTCAAAAAATATATGGAGACGAAAAGTCCGGGGGACGGAAAGGTGAAAAATATATTTGGAGACGAAAAGTCCTGGGGACGGAAAGGTGAAAAATATATTTGGAGACGAAAGGTCCTGGGGACGGAAAGGTGAAAAATATATGGAGACGAAAAGTCCTGGGGACGGAAAGGTGAAAAATATATTTGGAGACGAAAGGTCCTGGGGACGGAAAGGTGAAAAATATATTTGGAGACGAAAAGTCCTGGGGACGGAAAGGTGAAAAATATATTTGGAGACGAAAAGTCCTGGGGACGGAAAGGTTCAAAAAATATATGGAGACGAAAAGTCCTGGGGACGGAAAGGTGAAAAATATATTTGGAGTCGAAAAGTCCTGGGGAAGGAAAGGTGAAAAATATATTTGGAGTCGAAAAGTCCTGGGGACGGAAAGGTGAAAAATATATTTGGAGACGAAAAGTCCTGTGGACGGAAAGGTCCAAAAAATATATGGAGACGAAAAGTCCTGGGGACGGAAAGGTTCAAAAAATATATGGAGACGAAAAGTCCAGGGGACGGAAAGGTTAAAAAAATATATGGAGACGAAAAGTCCGGGGGACGGAAAGGTGAAAAATATATTTGGAGACGAAAAGTCCTGGGGACGGAAAGGTGAAAAATATATTTGGAGACGAAAGGTCCTGGGGACGGAAAGGTGAAAAATATATGGAGACGAAAAGTCCTGGGGACGGAAAGGTGAAAAATATATTTGGAGACGAAAGGTCCTGGGGACGGAAAGGTGAAAAATATATTTGGAGACGAAAAGTCCTGGGGACGGAAAGGTGAAAAATATATTTGGAGACGAAAAGTCCTGGGGACGGAAAGGTTCAAAAAATATATGGAGACGAAAAGTCCTGGGGACGGAAAGGTTCAAAAAATATATGGAGACGAAAAGTCCTGGGGACGGAAAGGTGAAAAATATATTTGGAGACGAAAAGTCCTGGGGACGGAAAGGTGAAAAATATATTTGGAGACGAAAAGTCCTGGGGACGGAAAGGTGAAAAATATATTTGGAGACGAAAAGTCCTGGGGACGGAAAGGTTCAAAAAATATATGGAGACGAAAAGTCCTGGGGACGGAAAGGTGAAAAATATATTTGGAGACGAAAGGTCCTGGGGACGGAAAGGTGAAAAATATATGGAGACGAAAAGTCCTGGGGACGGAAAGGTTCAAAAAATATATGGAGACGAAAAGTCCTGGGGACGGAAAGGTGAAAAATATATTTGGAGTCGAAAAGTCCTGGGGAAGGAAAGGTGAAAAATATATTTGGAGTCGAAAAGTCCTGGGGACGGAAAGGTGAAAAATATATTTGGAGACGAAAAGTCCTGTGGACGGAAAGGTCCAAAAAATATATGGAGACGAAAAGTCCTGGGGACGGAAAGGTTCAAAAAATATATGGAGACGAAAAGTCCGGGGGACGGAAAGGTGAAAAATATATTTGGAGACGAAAAGTCCTGGGGACGGAAAGGTGAAAAATATATTTGGAGACGAAAGGTCCTGGGGACGGAAAGGTGAAAAATATATGGAGACGAAAAGTCCTGGGGACGGAAAGGTGAAAAATATATTTGGAGACGAAAGGTCCTGGGGACGGAAAGGTGAAAAATATATTTGGAGACGAAAAGTCCTGGGGACGGAAAGGTGAAAAATATATTTGGAGACGAAAAGTCCTGGGGACGGAAAGGTTCAAAAAATATATGGAGACGAAAAGTCCTGGGGACGGAAAGGTGAAAAATATATTTGGAGTCGAAAAGTCCTGGGGAAGGAAAGGTGAAAAATATATTTGGAGTCGAAAAGTCCTGGGGACGGAAAGGTGAAAAATATATTTGGAGACGAAAAGTCCTGTGGACGGAAAGGTCCAAAAAATATATGGAGACGAAAAGTCCTGGGGACGGAAAGGTTCAAAAAATATATGGAGACGAAAAGTCCAGGGGACGGAAAGGTTAAAAAAATATATGGAGACGAAAAGTCCGGGGGACGGAAAGGTGAAAAATATATTTGGAGACGAAAAGTCCTGGGGACGGAAAGGTGAAAAATATATTTGGAGACGAAAGGTCCTGGGGACGGAAAGGTGAAAAATATATGGAGACGAAAAGTCCTGGGGACGGAAAGGTGAAAAATATATTTGGAGACGAAAGGTCCTGGGGACGGAAAGGTGAAAAATATATTTGGAGACGAAAAGTCCTGGGGACGGAAAGGTGAAAAATATATTTGGAGACGAAAAGTCCTGGGGACGGAAAGGTTCAAAAAATATATGGAGACGAAAAGTCCTGGGGACGGAAAGGTGAAAAATATATTTGGAGACGAAAGGTCCTGGGGACGGAAAGGTGAAAAATATATGGAGACGAAAAGTCTGGGGGACGGAAAGGTTCAAAAAATATATGGAGACGAAAAGTCCGGGGGGCGGAAAGGTCCAAAAAATATATGGAGACGAAAAGTCCTGGGGACGGAAAGGTTCAAAAAATATATGGAGACGAAAAGTCCTGGGAACGGAAAGGTGAAAAATATATTTGGAGACGAAAAGTCCTGGGGACGGAAAGGTGAAACATATATTTGGAGACGAAAGGTCCTGGGGACGGAAAGGTGAAAAATATATTTGGAGACGAAAAGTCTGGGAGACGGAAAGGACCAAAAAATATATGGAGACAAAAAGTCCTGGGGACGGAAAGGTGAAAAATATATTTGGAGTCGAAATGTCCTGGGGACGGAAAGGTGAAAAATATATTTGGAGAAGAAAAGTCCTGTAGACGGAAAGGTTCAAAAAATATATGGAGACGAAAAGTCCTGGGAAATGGAAAGATTCAGAAATATATGGAGACTAAAAGTCCGGGGAATGGAAAGATTCAAAAAAATATGGAGGCGAAAAGTCCTGGGGACGGAAAGGTCCAAAAAATATATGGAGACGATAAGTCATGGGGACGGAAAGGTCCAAAAAATATATGGAGACGAAAAGTCCTGGGGACGGAAAGATTAAAAAAAAATATGGAGACGAAAAGTCATGGGGACGGAAAGGTCCAAAAAAATATATGGAGACGAAAAGTCCTGGGGACGGAAAGGTTCAAAAAAATATATGGAGACGAAAAGTCCTGGGGACGAAAAGGTCCAAAAAATATATGGAGACGAAAAGTCCTGGGGACGGAAAGGTCCAAAAAAATATATGGAGACGAAAAGTCCTGGGAAATGGAAAGATTCAGAAATATATGGAGACTAAAAGTCCGGGGAATGGAAAGATTCAAAAAAATATGGAGGCGAAAAGTCCTGGGGACGGAAAGGTCCAAAAAATATATGGAGACGATAAGTCATGGGGACGGAAAGGTCCAAAAAATATATGGAGACGAAAAGTCCTGGGGACGGAAAGATTAAAAAAAAATATGGAGACGAAAAGTCATGGGGACGGAAAGGTCCAAAAAAATATATGGAGACGAAAAGTCCTGGGGACGGAAAGGTTCAAAAAAATATATGGAGACGAAAAGTCCTGGGGACGAAAAGGTCCAAAAAATATATGGAGACGAAAAGTCCTGGGGACGGAAAGGTCCAAAAAAATATATGGAGACGAAAAGTCCTGGGGACGGAAAGGTTCAAAAAATATATGGAGACGAAAAGTCCGGGGAATGGAAAGATTAAAAAAAAATATGGAGACGAAAAGTCATGGGGACGGAAAGGTCCAAGAAATATATGGAGACGAAAAGTCCTGGGGACGGAAAGGTCCAAAAAATATATGGAGACGAAAAGTCCTGGGGACGGAAAGGTCCAAAAAAATATATGGAGACGAAAAGTCCTGGGGACGGAAAGGTTCAAAAAATATATGGAGACGAAAAGTCCGGGGAATGGAAAGATTAAAAAAAAATATGGAGACGAAAAGTCCTGGGGACGGAAAGGTCCAAGAAATATATGGAGACGAAAAGTCCTGGGGACGGAAAGGTTCAAAAAATATATGGAGACGAAAAGTCCTGGGGACGGAAAGGTCCAAAAAAATATATGGAGACGAAAAGTCCTGGGGACGGAAAGGTTCAAAAAATATATGGAGACGAAAAGTCCTGGGGACGGAAAGGTTCAAAAAATATATGGAGACTAAAAGTCCGGGGGACGGAAAGGTTCAAAAATATATGGAGACGAAAAGTCCTGGGGACGGAAAGGTTCAAAAAATATATGGAGACGAAAAGTCCGGGGAATGGAAAGATTAAAAAAAAATATGGAGACGAAAAGTCATGGGGACGGAAAGGTCCAAGAAATATATGGAGACGAAAAGTCCTGGGGACGGAAAGGACCAAAAAATATATGGAGACGAAAAGTCCTGGGGACGGAAAGGTCCAAAAACTATATGGAGACGAAAAGTCCGGGGGACGGAAAGGTTCAAAAATATATGGAGACGAAAAGTCCGGGGGACGGAAAGGTTCAAAAATATATGGAGACGAAAAGTCCGGGGGACGGAAAGATTCAAAAATATATGGAGACGAAAAGTCCGGGGGACGGAAAGGTTCAAAAATATATGGAGACGAAAAGTCCGGGGGACGGAAAGATTCAAAAATACATGGAGACGAAAAGTCCGGGGATGGAAAGATCAACAAAATATATGGAGACAAAAAGTCCTGGGGACGGAAAGGTTCAAAAATATATGGAGACGAAAAGTCCGGGGGACGGAAAGGTTCAAAAATATATGGAGACGAAAAGTCCGGGGGACGGAAAGGTTCAAAAAATATATGGAGACGAAAAGTCCGGGGGACGGAAAGGTGAAAAATATATTTGGAGTCGAAAAGTCCTGGGGACGGAAAGGTGAAAAATATATATGGAGACGAAAAGTCCGGGGGATGGAAAGATTCAAAAAATACATGGAGACGAAAAGTCCGGGGGATGGAAAGATTCAAAAAATACATGGAGACGAAAAGTCCGGGGGACGTTAAGGTTCAAAAATATATGGAGACGAAAAGTCCGGGGGACGGAAAGGTTAAAAATATATGGAGACAAAAAGTCCGGGGGACGGAAAGGTTCAAAAATATATGGAGACAAAAAGTCCGGGGGACGGAAAGGTTCAAAAATATATGGAGACGAAAAGTCCTGGGGACGGAAAGGTTAAAAATATATTTGGAGACGAAAAGTCCGGGGGACGGAAAGGTTCAAAAAATATATGGAGACGAAAAGTCCGGGGGACGGAAAGGTTAAAAATATATTTGGAGACGAAAAGTCCGGGGGACGGAAAGGTTCAAAAAATATATGGAGACGAAAAGTCCTGGGAACGGAAAGGTGAAAAATATATTTGGAGACGAAAAGTCCTGGGGACGGAAAGGTGAAACATATATTTGGAGACGAAAGGTCCTGGGGACGGAAAGGTGAAAAATATATTTGGAGACGAAAAGTCTGGGAGACGGAAAGGACCAAAAAATATATGGAGACAAAAAGTCCTGGGGACGGAATGGTGAAAAATATATTTGGAGTCGAAATGTCCTGGGGACGGAAAGGTGAAAAATATATTTGGAGAAGAAAAGTCCTGTAGACGGAAAGGTTCAAAAAATATATGGAGACGAAAAGTCCTGGGAAATGGAAAGATTCAGAAATATATGGAGACTAAAAGTCCGGGGAATGGAAAGATTCAAAAAAATATGGAGGCGAAAAGTCCTGGGGACGGAAAGGTCCAAAAAATATATGGAGACGATAAGTCATGGGGACGGAAAGGTCCAAAAAATATATGGAGACGAAAAGTCCTGGGGACGGAAAGATTAAAAAAAAATATGGAGACGAAAAGTCATGGGGACGGAAAGGTCCAAAAAAATATATGGAGACGAAAAGTCCTGGGGACGGAAAGGTTCAAAAAAATATATGGAGACGAAAAGTCCTGGGGACGAAAAGGTCCAAAAAATATATGGAGACGAAAAGTCCTGGGGACGGAAAGGTCCAAAAAAATATATGGAGACGAAAAGTCCTGGGAAATGGAAAGATTCAGAAATATATGGAGACTAAAAGTCCGGGGAATGGAAAGATTCAAAAAAATATGGAGGCGAAAAGTCCTGGGGACGGAAAGGTCCAAAAAATATATGGAGACGATAAGTCATGGGGACGGAAAGGTCCAAAAAATATATGGAGACGAAAAGTCCTGGGGACGGAAAGATTAAAAAAAAATATGGAGACGAAAAGTCATGGGGACGGAAAAGTCCAAAAAAATATATGGAGACGAAAAGTCCTGGGGACGGAAAGGTTCAAAAAAATATATGGAGACGAAAAGTCCTGGGGACGAAAAGGTCCAAAAAATATATGGAGACGAAAAGTCCTGGGGACGGAAAGGTCCAAAAAAATATATGGAGACGAAAAGTCCTGGGGACGGAAAGGTTCAAAAAATATATGGAGACGAAAAGTCCGGGGAATGGAAAGATTAAAAAAAAATATGGAGACGAAAAGTCATGGGGACGGAAAGGTCCAAGAAATATATGGAGACGAAAAGTCCTGGGGACGGAAAGGTCCAAAAAATATATGGAGACGAAAAGTCCTGGGGACGGAAAGGTCCAAAAAAATATATGGAGACGAAAAGTCCTGGGGACGGAAAGGTTCAAAAAATATATGGAGACGAAAAGTCCGGGGAATGGAAAGATTAAAAAAAAATATGGAGACGAAAAGTCCTGGGGACGGAAAGGTCCAAGAAATATATGGAGACGAAAAGTCCTGGGGACGGAAAGGTTCAAAAAATATATGGAGACGAAAAGTCCTGGGGACGGAAAGGTCCAAAAAAATATATGGAGACGAAAAGTCCTGGGGACGGAAAGGTTCAAAAAATATATGGAGACGAAAAGTCCTGGGGACGGAAAGGTTCAAAAAATATATGGAGACTAAAAGTCCGGGGAATGGAAAGATTCAAAAAATATATGGAGACGAAAAGTCCTGGGGACGGAAAGGTTCAAAAAATATATGGAGACGAAAAGTCCGGGGAATGGAAAGATTAAAAAAAAATATGGAGACGAAAAGTCATGGGGACGGAAAGGTCCAAGAAATATATGGAGACGAAAAGTCCTGGGGACGGAAAGGACCAAAAAATATATGGAGACGAAAAGTCCTGGGGACGGAAAGGTCCAAAAACTATATGGAGACGAAAAGTCCGGGGGACGGAAAGGTTCAAAAATATATGGAGACGAAAAGTCCGGGGGACGGAAAGGTTCAAAAATATATGGAGACGAAAAGTCCGGGGGACGGAAAGATTCAAAAATACATGGAGACGAAAAGTCCGGGGATGGAAAGATCAACAAAATATATGGAGACAAAAAGTCCTGGGGACGGAAAGGTTCAAAAATATATGGAGACGAAAAGTCCGGGGGACGGAAAGGTTCAAAAATATATGGAGACGAAAAGTCCGGGGGACGGAAAGGTTCAAAAAATATATGGAGACGAAAAGTCCGGGGGACGGAAAGGTGAAAAATATATTTGGAGTCGAAAAGTCCTGGGGACGGAAAGGTGAAAAATATATATGGAGACGAAAAGTCCGGGGGATGGAAAGATTCAAAAAATACATGGAGACGAAAAGTCCGGGGGATGGAAAGATTCAAAAAATACATGGAGACGAAAAGTCCGGGGGACGGAAAGGTTCAAAAATATATGGAGACGAAAAGTCCGGGGGACGGAAAGGTTAAAAATATATGGAGACAAAAAGTCCGGGGGACGGAAAGGTTCAAAAATATATGGAGACAAAAAGTCCGGGGGACGGAAAGGTTCAAAAATATATGGAGACGAAAAGTCCTGGGGACGGAAAGGTTAAAAATATATTTGGAGACGAAAAGTCCGGGGGACGGAAAGGTTCAAAAAATATATGGAGACGAAAAGTCCGGGGGACGGAAAGGTTAAAAATATATTTGGAGACGAAAAGTCCGGGGGACGGAAAGGTTCAAAAAATATATGGAGACGAAAAGTCCGGGGGATGGAAAGATCCACAAAATATATGGAGACAAAAAGTCCGGGGGACGGAAAGGTTAAAAATATATGGAGACGAAAAGTCCTGGGGACGGAAAGGTTAAAAATATATTTGGAGACGAAAAGTCCGGGGGACGGAAAGGTTAAAAAAATATATGGAGACGAAAAGTCCGGGGGACGGAAAGGTTCAAAAATATATGGAGACAAAAAGTCCGGGGGACGGAAAGGTTCAAAAAATATATGGAGACGAAAAGTCCGGGGGACGGAAAGGTGAAAAATATATATGGAGACGAAAAGTCCGGGGGATGGAAAGATTCAAAAAATACATGGAGACGAAAAGTCCGGGGGATGGAAAGATCCACAAAATATATGGAGACAAAAAGTCCGGGGGACGGAAAGGTTAAAAAAATATATGGAGACGAAAAGTCCTGGGGACGGAAAGGTTAAAAAAATATATGGAGACGAAAAGTCCGGGGGACGGAAAGGTCCAAAAAATATATGGAGACGAAAAGTCATGGGGACGGAAGGGACAAAAAATATATGGAGACAAAAAGTCCGGGGGACGGAAAGGTTCAAAAATATATGGAGACGAAAAGTCCGGGGGACGGAAAGGTTCAAAAATATATGGAGACAAAAAGTCCGGGGACGGAAAGGTTCAAAAAATATATGGAGACGAAAAGTCCTGGGGACGGAAGGGACAAAAAATATATGGAGACAAAAAGTCCGGGGGACGGAAAGGTTCAAAAACATATGGAGACGAAAAGTCCGGGGGACGGAAGGGACAACAAATATATGGAGACAAAAAGTCCGGGGGACGGAAAGGTTCAAAAAATATATGGAGACGAAAAGTCCTGGGGACGGAAGGACCAAAAAATATATGGAGACAAAAAGTCCGGGGGACGGAAAGGTTCAAAAATATATGGAGACGAAAAGTCCGGGGGACGGAAAGGTTCAAAAATATATGGAGACGAAAAGTCCTGGGGACGGAAAGGTTCAAAAATATATGGAGACGAAAAGTCCGGGGGACGGAAAGG
The DNA here is from genome assembly GCA_032718475.1 of Nemertoderma westbladi. Taxonomy (NCBI): domain Eukaryota; kingdom Metazoa; phylum Xenacoelomorpha; order Nemertodermatida; family Nemertodermatidae; genus Nemertoderma; species Nemertoderma westbladi. The sequence continues at coordinate 17,973 of JAUCBJ010005856.1, read as the reverse complement.
TTAAAAAAATATATGGAGACGAAAAGTCCGGGGGACGGAAAGGTCCAAAAATATATGTAGACGAAAAGTCCTGGGGACGGAAAGGTTCAAAAATATATGGAGACGAAAAGTCCGGGGGACGGAAAGGTTCAAAAATATATGGAGACGAAAAGTCCTGGGGACGGAAAGGTTCAAAAATATATGGAGACGAAAAGTCCGGGGGACGGGTTAAAAAAATATATGGAGACGAAAAGTCCGGGGGACGGAAAGGTCCAAAAATATATGGAGACAAAAAGTCCGGGGGACGGAAAGGTTCAAAAATATATGGAGACGAAAAGTCCGGGGGACGGAAAGGTTCAAAAATATATGGAGACGAAAAGTCCGGGGGACGGAAAGGTTCAAAAATATATGGAGACGAAAAGTCCGGGGGACGGAAAGGTTCAAAAATATATGGAGACGAAAAGTCCGGGGGACGGAAAGGTTCAAAAATATATGGAGACGAAAAGTCCTGGGGACGGAAAGGTTCAAAAATATATGGAGACGAAAAGTCCGGGGGACGGAAAGGTTCAAAAATAGATGGAGACAAAAAGTCCGGGGGACGGAAAGGTTCAAAAATATATGGAGACAAAAAGTCCGGGGGACGGAAAGGTTAAAAAAATATATGGAGACGAAAAGTCCGGGGGACGGAAAGGTTCAAAAATATATGGAGACGAAAAGTCCGGGGGACGGAAAGGTTCAAAAATATATGGAGACGAAAAGTCCTGGGGACGGAAAGGTTCAAAAATATATGGAGACGAAAAGTCCGGGGGACGGAAAGGTTCAAAAATATATGGAGACAAAAAGTCCGGGGGACGGAAAGGTTAAAAAAATATATGGAGACGAAAAGTCCGGGGGACGGAAAGGTTCAAAAATATATGGAGACGAAAAGTCCGGGGGACGGAAAGGTTCAAAAATATATGGAGACGAAAAGTCCTGGGGACGGAAAGGTTCAAAAATATATGGAGACGAAAAGTCCGGGGGACGGAAAGGTTCAAAAATATATGGAGACGAAAAGTCCGGGGGACGGAAAGGTTAAAAAAATATATGGAGACGAAAAGTCCTGGGGACGGAAAGGTTCAAAAATATATGGAGACGAAAAGTCCGGGGGACGGAAAGGTTCAAAAATATATGGAGACGAAAAGTCCTGGGGACGGAAAGGTTCAAAAATATATGGAGACGAAAAGTCCGGGGGACGGAAAGGTTCAAAAATAGATGGAGACAAAAAGTCCGGGGGACGGAAAGGTTCAAAAATATATGGAGACAAAAAGTCCGGGGGACGGAAAGGTTAAAAAAATATATGGAGACGAAAAGTCCGGGGGACGGAAAGGTTCAAAAATATATGGAGACGAAAAGTCCGGGGGACGGAAAGGTTCAAAAATATATGGAGACGAAAAGTCCTGGGGACGGAAAGGTTCAAAAATATATGGAGACGAAAAGTCCGGGGGACGGAAAGGTTCAAAAATATATGGAGACGAAAAGTCCGGGGGACGGAAAGGTTAAAAAAATATATGGAGACGAAAAGTCCGGGGGACGGAAAGGTTCAAAAAATATATGGAGACAAAAAGTCCGGGGGACGGAAAGGTTCAAAAATATATGGAGACGAAAAGTCCTGGGGACGGAAAGGTCCAAAAAATATATGGAGACGATAAGTCATGGGGACGGAAAGGTGAAAAATATATGGAGACGAAAAGTCCGGGGGACGGAAAGGTTCAAAAATATATGGAGACGAAAAGTCCGGGGGACGGAAAGGTTCAAAAATATATGGAGACGAAAAGTCCGGGGGACGGAAAGGTTCAAAAATATATGGAGACGAAAAGTCCGGGGGACGGAAAGGTTCAAAAATATATGGAGACGAAAAGTCCGGGGGACGGAAAGGTTCAAAAATATATGGAGACGAAAAGTCCGGGGGACGGAAAGGTTCAAAAATATATGGAGACGAAAAGTCCGGGGGACGGAAAGGTTCAAAAATATATGGAGACGAAAAGTCCGGGGGACGGAAAGGTTCAAAAATATATGGAGACAAAAAGTCCGGGGGACGGAAAGATTCAAAAATACATGGAGATGAAAAGTCCGGGGGACGGAAAGGTTCAAAAATATATGGAGACAAAAAGTCCGGGGGACGGAAAGGTTCAAAAATATATGGAGACGAAAAGTCCGGGGGACGGAAAGGTTCAAAAATATATGGAGACGAAAAGTCCGGGGGACGGAAAGGTTAAAAATATATGGAGACGAAAAGTCCGGGGGACGGAAAGGTTCAAAAATATATGGAGACAAAAAGTCCGGGGGACGGAAAGGTTCAAAAATATATGGAGACGAAAAGTCCGGGGGACGGAAAGGTCCAAAAATATATGGAGACAAAAAGTCCGGGGGACGGAAAGATTCAAAAATATATGGAGACGAAAAGTCCGGGGGACGGAAAGGTTCAAAAATATATGGAGACGAAAAGTCCGGGGGACGGAAAGGTTAAAAATATATGGAGACGAAAAGTCCTGGGGACGGAAAGGTTAAAAAAATATATGGAGACGAAAAGTCCAGGGGACGGAAAGGTTCAAAAATATATGGAGACGAAAAGTCCAGGGGACGGAAAGGTTAAAAAAATATATGGAGACGAAAAGTCCGGGGGACGGAAAGGTTCAAAAATATATGGAGACAAAAAGTCCGGGGGACGGAAAGGTTCAAAAATATATGGAGACAAAAAGTCCGGGGGACGGAAAGGTTCAAAAATATATGGAGACGAAAAGTCCTGGGGACGGAAAGGTTAAAAAAATATATGGAGACGAAAAGTCCTGGGGACGGAAAGGTTAAAAAAATATATGGAGACGAAAAGTCCGGGGGACGGAAAGGTGAAAAATATATGGAGACGAAAAGTCCTGGGGACGGAAAGGTTAAAAAAATATATGGAGACGAAAAGTCCGGGGGACGGAAAGGTTCAAAAATATATGGAGACAAAAAGTCCGGGGGACGGAAAGGTTCAAAAATATATGGAGACAAAAAGTCCGGGGGACGGAAAGGTTCAAAAATATATGGAGACGAAAAGTCCTGGGGACGGAAAGGTTAAAAAAATATATGGAGACGAAAAGTCCAGGGGACGGAAAGGTTAAAAAAATATATGGAGACGAAAAGTCCTGGGGACGGAAAGGTTCAAAAATATATGGAGACGAAAAGTCTGGGGGATGGAAAGGTTCAAAAAATATATGGAGACGAAAAGTCCTGGGGACGGAAAGGTTCAAAAATATATGGAGACAAAAAGTCCGGGGGACGGAAAGGTTCAAAAATATATGGAGACGAAAAGTCCTGGGGACGGAAAGGTTAAAAAAATATATGGAGACGAAAAGTCCTGGGGACGGAAAGGTTAAAAAAATATATGGAGACGAAAAGTCCTGGGGACGGAAAGGTTAAAAAAATATATGGAGACGAAAAGTCCGGGGGACGGAAAGGTCCAAAAATATATGGAGACAAAAAGTCCGGGGGACGGAAAGGTTCCTGGGGACGGAAAGGTTAAAAAAATATATGGAGACGAAAAGTCCGGGGGACGGAAAGGTCCAAAAATATATGGAGACAAAAAGTCCGGGGGACGGAAAGGTTCAAAAATATATGGAGACGAAAAGTCCTGGGGACGGAAAGGTTCAAAAAATATATGGAGACGAAAAGTCCGGGGGACGGAAAGGTTCAAAAATATATGGAGACGAAAAGTCCAGGGGACGGAAAGGTTCAAAAAATATATGGAGACAAAAAGTCCGGGGACGGAAAGGTTCAAAAAATATATGGAGACAAAAAGTCCTGGGGATGGAAAGGTTCAAAAAATATATGGAGACGATAAGTCCTGCGAACGGAAAGGTTAAAAATATATTTGGAGACGAAAAGTCCTGGGGACGGAAAGGTGAAAAATATATTTGGAGACGAAAAGTCCAGGGGACGGAAAGGTCCAAAAATATATGGAGACGAAAAGTCCAGGGGACGGAAAGGTCCAAAAATATATGGAGACTAAAAGTCCGGGGGATGGAAAGGTCCAAAAAATATATAGAGACGAAAAGTCCTGGGGACGGAGTGTGAAAAATATATTTGGAGACGAAAAGTCCTGGGGACGGGTAGGACCAAAAAATATATGGAGACAAAAAGTCCGGGGGACGGAAAGGTCCAAAAAATATATGGAGACGAAAAGTACTGGGGACGGAAAGGTAAAAAATATATTTGGAGTCGAAAAGTCCTGGGGACGGAAAGGTGAAAAATATATATGGAGACGAAAAGTCATGGGGACGGAAAGGACCAAAAAAGATATGGAGACGAAAAGTCCTGGGGACGGAAAGGTGAAAAATATATTTGGAGACGAAAAGTCCTGGGGACGGAAAGGTTAAAAATATATTTGGAGACGAAAAGTCCTGGGGACGGAAAGGTGAAAAATATATTTGGAGACGAAAAGTCCAGGGGACGGAAAGGACCAAAAAATATATGGAGACTAAAAGTCCGGGGGATGGAAAGGTCCAAAAAATATATAGAGACGAAAAGTCCTGGGGACGGAAAGGTGAAAAATATATTTGGAGTCGAAAAGTCCTGGGGACGGAAAGGTGAAAAATATATTTGGAGACGAAAAGTCCTGGGGACGGGTAGGACCAAAAAATATATGGAGACAAAAAGTCCGGGGGACGGAAAGGTTCAAAAATATATGGAGACGAAAAGTCCGGGGGACGGAAAGGTTAAAAATATATTTGGAGTCGAAAAGTCCTGGGGACGGAAAGGTGAAAAATATATATGGAGACGAAAAGTCATGGGGACGGAAAGGACCAAAAAATATATGGAGACGAAAAGTCCGGGGAATGGAAAGATTCAAAAAATAAATGGAGACGAAAAGTCCTGGGGGACGGAAAGGCTCAGAAAATATATGGAGACGAAAAGTCCGGGGGACGGAAAGGTTCAAAAAATATATGGAGACGAAAAGTCCGGGGGACGGAAAGGTTAAAAATATATTTGGAGACGAAAAGTCCAGGGGACGGAAAGGACCAAAAAATATATGGAGACGAAATATCACTAACTACCATAAAATTAATATTATTGGTATTTTGGGTGGTGAGTAGATTCATTTTATTATAATTTTCGTTGACCACAGCTTAACGTTTAGGTGGGATCGAACACGTGACCTAAAATTGTAGAAATTATAAGTGATATAAGTGATATGGTGGAAATTATAAAAAATAACAACCGTATATGATCAATAATCAGAAAAATACTGTTCGCAAAATACTGTTACTTTTAAAAAGTCCGGAACGAAAATGATTCCCTTGAGACGACAAATCTGTGAAAAAAAGTACCGGATTTATATAAAGATAAATAAAAAGTACAAGTTAGGAATAAAATGTGTCTAAATTATATCCTTTGTATAAATACATTATATATATATACATTATATATTTATACCGTTGGAGTAATTCTCAAGTAAGAATCGCGCTCCACGATATCCGATGGCCTCAAGTTTAAGTGTTTTAGATAAGAGATGGATTTCCTTTAATGTTATGTAACTAATTAGCTACATAGTTATTATTCAGAAGTTAAAGGGTTGATATCGTTTTATGTTCTTTTAATTAAAGTATTTATAGCAATTCGACAGATGTTGGTTCTAGGCCCACTGCATGCGGACAACACCATCCTATATATCTCACTACCCGCCCACTAGAAACGCAACGCAAGCGTTGCCGTAAGGAGCCCCTTATGAAGACCCTGAAATTGGTATGTTTTTTTTGTTTATGTTCAGTTTGTTTACCGTCGATTGGATCAACATTTCGGAGAGCTGGAGTAGAATTATAACCCGACATCGCGACACCTGTATTAGTATGTATGTGTGTGGATATGTTTGTGGTTCCACTATAGCACTTCAGCCTATTCGTACGTCTCGCAGTATATAAATAAACGTACGTATAGCGTCGTGCAGCATGAGCGGCTGCTTACTCGAGAACGGGTAACCCGAGTACTCGACTCGTGCAGCACGAATGCCCCACGAAAATTTTTTTTCAAAATATTGGAACTATTCCTCTAGTAGGTCCATCCAAATTAGGTTAAAATTGATTGGTCAAACGATTGAATTTTCTATTACAGACAGATGGGCAGACAAACAGACGGACATGATATTATGCCCAAATACTAATTGAAATTGTGCGCTAGTAGCTTCGCTCACTAATCGTGGCTCGCTCCACAGTATATTAATTTAAGTTATAGTTAATTTAAGTTATAGTCTGTGTCAGGTCTTAAATGAGAGTCTTACAAATTCGAACGTCAACGAACAAATTCCAAGGTTACTGTTCCACCTTGGTGTAGTGGTTGCGTTGAATTCACATCTCCCGTATGTCATGGGTTCGATATCCCTATGCATGAACCAGGGCAGTTTTCGTTCGGTCAGCAATAGGCCTAACGTTGCAAAATGCAGTATTATTGCCTAGTAACCAATTCATGGCTACCATATGGTTTTCACTTTGAGACATTTTGCCCTCTAGCGGCAGACTGGGGAACTTCAGACTACTCTATGACTCTGCAAAAGATATGGCCTATGCCGTAGTAGATGCCGTTTGGGGGTCAAAATTAAGTAATAATATATCTAAATAAGCCTCAAACATCTTGCCTCATGGCTCGCCCCTTAGAACTCTTAAGCAATATAACTTCATAGTTTTGCGGATTGTAAATAACAAAGCTAGAGAAGATGTTAATTTTCAAATAATACGCCCTCTAGCGGCAGACAGGGGAACTTCAGACTACTCTATATCTCCGCAAAAGATATGGCCTATGCCGTAGTAGATGCCTACCGAGTTTAAACCTATTCGGAATGAAAATAACAAAGTTAGAGAAGTTGTTAATTTTCAGATCATACGCCCTCTAGCGGCAGACTATGGAACTTCAGACTAATCTATGTCTCCGCAAAAGATATGGCCTATGCCGTAGTAGATGCCTACCGAGTTTAAACCTATTCGGAATGAAAATAACAAAGTTAGAGAAGATGTTAATTTTCAGATCATACGCCCTCTAGCGGCAGACTATGGAACTTCAGACTACTCTATGTCTCCACAAAAGATATGGCCTATGCCGTAGTAGATGCCTACCGAGTTTAAACCTATTCGGAATGAAAATAACAAAGTTAGAGAAGATGTTAATTTTCAGATCATACGCCCTACTACTAGGATCGGCATGCTGCATTGCAGCTGCATTTTTAAGAATGCTGTGCCGGCTTGTCAACAAAATTGCACCGCCTCCCTATCACCCATGACATTTGCTAGATCATCCGCATCTTTAAGGCCAGTGTCCTTTAAGATGCGTCTCAAGAAAGTCATGGGCTGTCCACCATGCTTATTCACTCCATGAGGCTGCCAAAGTACAAGATTATGCACTGGCTGGTCCTCACGGCGAAAGCAATGTCCTGCAAAGCGGAGGCGGTTTTGTTCTAGTGTCAAGCTTGGGGGAACCAATGAGACACCTCCAATGTTATATAGTGTCTGGTTGGAGATGTGTGCATTGTACTTGACACAATGAACCCGGCGTAGCATTCTTGTGAATGTGCCATCCAGAGATTTGGTGTCCTCAGCAGTTAGAGCCCAGCATGGACTCCCATAGAGGAGTACTGGAACTACTGCTGCTCTAAATAATCGGACCTTAAGTTTCCGATTAATTCTCGGTGACTTCCAAATCCTGGAAAGCCTATTCAAGGCTGCCCATGCCTTTCCCTTACGTATTCGAAGGTCCTCACCTGACTTCCGGATCCATGATCCCAGGTAACAGAAGTCGTCCACATGCTCAAGCATACCATCCTTTGAGCCCTCTAGCGGCAGACTATGGAACTGCAGACGGCTGGATATAGGTAAGAGTAATTAGTAATCAGAGGTGTCACGAGAGGGGGGCGGGGCGCTTGGATACAACTATTATTAATAAGCTGTTGCTTGGTTAAAGCTAATTGGGGGTCAAAGGTCAACGATAAAGCTGTCTGGATATAGATAAGAGTAATTAGTTACCAGTAAGGGAGCTGTATACCCTATGGCTAAGTATAACGAGATGAAAGTCAATGAGGTCATTTAGAAACCAATATTTAAAACTAATTATTGGTAAATCTAAAATAAATACAATTAAAAAAATTGAAATTAAATACAAATAAATAAAGTAAAATTAAATACAAATAAATAAGTATTAATAAATAAAAGAGCTGCGGTGTCACTTATGACACCCTCTTGGCCCTCTAGGCGATAGTTAGACAACAGTGACACCATTGCGTATCGCATTGATTAATTAGGATAATCAATTAAACCCTAATTAGGAGTCGTAAGAAACCTATTAGGGTTTAATTGTACTAATTAATTGATGACACCTGTCAATTAGGGTCTAATTAGCCTAATTAGGAGGTGTCACCCAGACAGTCTGGCGCCAATGACACCCATAGGTGTCATTGGGTGTCACACAGACAGTCTGGCGCCAGTCAGTGTGGTCTAACATCTGTCGCCGAGCCGGCCATGACTCTACTACTAATCTACAGGAGCTAATAAACCAACAGGTTGATGCCATCAATGATGCTGACGAAAGCAGGCAATCATCCCAGGCATGGAAATCGATCAACTTGCCTACTGGGCTGAAAAGCCAACCAACCACCAAGGTTAGGGCTGAATAACCAGCCGATCGCCTCAATGGTTGGAAGGCCGCCCACTTTGAAAAGCTCCTCAATAATGACAGGGTATTGCCTGATAACTTTATAGAAGTAAAAGTGTCTGAGTCTGTACTCCCAGATATTCCCATTGGCGATATCCCCTTTGCAGAAGTGAAGGCTGCTGCAAAGAGCAATAAGACCAATCGTGCCAGTGGAGTAGATGGTGTTCCCCCTGAGGTCTTTAAAATACCTGAGTGTTTAAAGCTCATCTATCCCATCATAGTAGACATGTACCGAACAACAAGAGTCCCACAAGAAATGAAAACAAATAAGTTGGTGCCAGTTCCCAAGAAGGGCAACCTAACACTCTATGGTTCTTTTCGGGGAATCTCATTGATCTCGATTGCTGCAAAACTATACAATAGGATTCTATTAAATCGCATCAGGGATCCCATTGAGAGACTGCTCCGTGGAAATCAGAATGGGTTCCGTAAAGGTCGTGGGACCATGGAGCCCGTTTTGGCACTTAGAAGGATAATTGAAGAGTTATCAAAAGAGATAGCCAGGCATCTGGATGTTATCTTTGTTGACTTATTCCAAGTACCTAACTGATCTAGACTTTGCTGATGACTTAGGAGTACTCTCAGAATCACTAGAGGGAGCCCAACGGCTCCTCAGCTCATTAGAACATGCTGCTTCTAGTGTTGGTCTTTTTATTAACTCCAAAAAGAACAAAATTTTGACAGTTAACTTTGAAAGTCCTCAGCAAGTCTCTGATCGGATGAGCATAAGCTCAAAGGATGGTATGCGTGATTAAGCATGTCGACGACTTCTGTTACTCATTCACAAGAATGCTACGCCGGGTTCATTGTGTCAAGTACAATGCACACATCTCCAACCAGACACTATATAACATTGGAGGTATCTCATTGGTGGACAGCCCATGACTTTCTTGAGATGCATCTTAAAGGACACTGGCCTTGAAGATACGGATGATCTAGCAAATGTCATGGGTGATAGGGAGTTGTGGCGGCGCAATTTTGTCGACAAGCCGGCACAGCATTCTTAAAATGCAGCTGCAATGCAGCATGCCGATCCTAGTAGTAGTAGTAGTACACATAAAAACAAATTAAATATTATGGTAAGTAATTGATATAATATAATGTGAATTGCTTGTGTCGGTAGTTCACATTCACCTAAACCTTCATTAGCACTAATAATCTCGGTAAACCGTCAATTAACTTATAATATACTTTAATCCAAAATTTAAACATAATTAAACGCCATTCATTAGTACTACTATTAACAGTTTAGTTGAGAACATATGGTATGTAGACTTCACAACTCAACGGGTAAACGACTATAACTATATTGGATGGAAAGAATCTTTTGATATTATGTCAAAACTTCGTATTTGATAGTCTATTTAGTATTTAGTGACATTAAAAAACTAGAAAAACTTAATTGAAAACTTTATAATTATTTCAACAACGAGAGTATCATAAGCGTTATTAAAGGACACCCGTTTAGTTATGTTACAATCTTGGATTAAAGCTACATGCTTCATCGTTATAAAATACTTACAGTATTTAGATCCTCGTATTTTTAATTTAACGAACTCACTACGCTCGTTCGTGTAACAAATAACTCGGATCAGCACACGGTAAAGTAACTCAGAAGTATGTAAATAGAGAAAAACACCTGATTATAAATCTTAATGACCATTATTAGTGGGAGGATTGCCGAACTCAAAGTTATTCGGTATCGGACCGACGAAATTAAACTGGCCGGGGACCGCGGTTTGTACGAACTGGTAGCCGCCCTCGGCCTCGATACGGCGAGAATCCGCGGCGGCTTTACGTTGATCAGCGAGAGTAAACAACTCGCGAATGTCTTTGAGTTGATCGGCATTAAGTGAGCCGGTCAGTTGTTTGTAGACGTCGGGATTGGATGAGTTTAACGACTCCAATAAATCCTTAAAAGTTACAAACTCGTCTACAGCAGAGGTTTCGCTGTCGAGCGGCGTTGTGTAGGACTCCAGTTGGGTTTCGTCGAAACTATCGTCGTCGTCGTCGTCGCTTTCGGTATCAGATAAGCCGTTAACCAGATCGATGATCGGTTTCGTATCGCCGTTCACGATCTCCTGCACATCGGCGTCGACGACTTCCTCATCCGATGCGACTTCATCATCGCCGGTGTCTTCCTCCGCCTCCTCTTCATCAACCTCCTCCTCTTCCTCCTTCTCGTTCTCAGCTTTCTTTGCGTAGGCCGCGCGGATCCCGTTGAGGAGGAGGATGATGGAGGGGATGATCCTGGCGACCAACGCGTTGTTGACACTGAGACCGTTGACGACAGACTGCAGGAGGGTACAGAGGCCGAGGATGCACACCTTCCTGTCGTGGACCCCGAGGAAGACGTCGGTGTCCGCGATCCAGAGTCCGATGAAACACTCCGTGAAGGAGCTGCCGGAGGGGAGAGTGATAGTGTCGAGCAACCCGATAACGAACTGCGGGTTGTTGAAGAAAGCCGCAATGACGACCTGCAGACAGATCTGCCGCAGTTCGCTGACGTCCACGTTGGTCATCAACTTCCGCACGGGGATCTCGAGGAGCCGCGGGAGGACGTTGTTGATGGCGTTGGCGAACTGGAGGACGAGAACCTCGAGGAGTTTACCGGCGTGGCATTGGAAGTCATCCCCGGAGGTTTCCTCGGCCATCACGCGTTGGCAGATCGAGATGACTCGCTCGAGTCTGTCGGGCTCGGCCAGGAAGGCCTCCGGACCCACCGAGATGTAGTTGTGCATCACCGGCATTATATCGAGGAAGTAATCGGTGTCGGAGTCGAAGAGATTGCAGATGGGAAGGAAGAGAGACCACAAGTGGGAGGAGACCCGAGTCGTAGTCAAACTGTAGACCAACGAGAGGACCTCCTCGTAGAAGTCGACAACAGAATTAAGGAACACGTGATTGATAATAACGAGAACTGAAGGTTCTAAGCGCTCCATGATCTCCTCGTTGTCTTCCAGAACGTCCAACAGAGTTTCTATGGTGGTTAATATCCCGGCGGCGGTCATCGCCTTGTCATCAACGTCGTCGCCGCCCAACTCGTTGCCTTCTATGACCTTGATGAAGGTCTCGACGAGGTGTTTGGTGATATCGTCCGCGTGCTCGGCCACTTGGTCGCCGTACTCACAGATGAGTTTCTGTACGACGGAGTTGAGATCGTCGTTCTCCGTGTCCCGGATCAGGTCCAGCAACGCGTTCATTATCTCCGGGATCGCCGCGCTCTGCTCCCCGATGAGGCGTTGCACGTGATCCTGATGGGCGATGAGCGACTGCAACGCGATCCCGGCGCCCACTCGCACCGGGAGGTCCTCCTCCTTATTGACAAGAAGCTCGCATATGCTCTGAAGACCGAACGCCAGGTTCTCTACCGAGTCGAACTTCAACTCCGAGAAGTTCTGTAAGACCCAACAGGCGCGCGATCGCAGATACGGGTGCGGCGATTTGAACCGGGGGTAGACGAGCTTGACGAGCATCTCCTCGAGTTGCGCCTTGTAGAGTTTCCGTTTCATTAGGACCTCGGATACCGCGCCGACCAGATGGAGGGCGCCGTCGACCTGTCTGGGGTCCGGGGACGCCGCCATGAGGTGTCCGACGCACATGTCGAGCAGCGGCTGCAGCACGTTGCGACGCTTACTGACGGCCGAGTGGATGAACATCTGGGCCGCGGACACGTGGGAGACAAACTCCTCGAAGATGTCGTACTTGCTGCGGATGTACTCGTGAGGATCGTTGGCCCAGACCTCGTCGTCCTCGTCCGAATGGCACAGCATCGGGAAGACCACGGACTCGATGAGACCCTGGAACTGAAACTTTAGTATCTTCCAGCACTGTGAGTAGTTGACGCTGTTGTTGAGGTAGTTGAGAGTCTGTTGCAGCACACGCGGCGATATATACTCGCCGTTGCGCTTACGCTCAAAAACTTTGAGCATGAGACAGACGACCCCCGCGGCGTAGCGTTTAATGTACTCCTTAGCGAAGGGTTCGTACTCTTTGGCCACGTTCCCAGGACTACCGTATCGCTCGAACACCCTCACCAGTATGTGCAACACCCACTTCTTGGCCTTCCACCAGATCAGCTCGGGCCTCTCATCCTCCTCCACCTTGGTGTAGCCGGCCTCCGGCACCGGCTGTTCTAGAACGCCCTGGAACACGACGAACCACTGACTCAACACCTCGTGGGTCATCACAGCCTTCGGCAGGTTGTACTGGACGAACGCGTAAAGTATTTTAAACGTGATTTTCTGTATGTGAGCGGCGATTTCGGACGGGTCATCCAATAGATGTCGACTCCGCTGCAACAGGAGTGGCATCAACTTCCCTACAACTTCATCTCGCGGTTTGCATTCTTCGGATTTCTTGTACTCGTATGTTTTAACCATCTGGTAGAGGACCAAGGAGGCGCCGACGACTTGATTTGGGTCCTCGTTCTGTAAATATGTGAGTAATTTATCAGGCAACGAAGGCCACCGCTCGGGGAAGTCGTGTTTGATAATGGTTTGCACGCAGACGCAGAGCTGACAGCGGAGCAACTCGGATACATTAATAATCGCGTCGACTATATTATTCCTAATAACGACGCGGTCATCTTCATGTATATTAAACCCCAATGGCTCCCCGGGTTTTACTTCTTTCGCTACCCAACTTCCCAAAACTAAGTTCTTGAGGAAAATGACCCCGGCTTGTCGTATTGGGCCTTCGACAGTGTCGTTGCTTACTATTTGTAGTAACAGCGGCGCGAACTGGGAGATTTTATGCATTTGGTCCAGCAGCGCCTCCCCTTGCTCCCTTTGCTGTGGGTCTAACGTAGCCTGAAGAGCTGCCAATATCTGTTCATACATTGCGATATATTTTCGTTGAGTTATTAATCAGTTAAATGTCATAAATGATATATTTAATTTGATATTATGTAATTAAATGGTCGATTATTTACTACTATACAAACAAACCCTCCACAATTCTGTAATTAATGGTGAAAAAAACAGTAAAAATAATAACTAGTAGTGCAGCAGGGCCTAAAGCCAACGGTAATTCATTTAATTTACATAATTATATCTGTATACATGGTATACCCCGGCCCCAGGGATATATATATATATATTATTAGCTGATTAGGAGTCTGGAAACATCACAGGAGTAAGCGATAGGCTGTGCGGGCGACTTATACTATGGATCAAGGTAAGTAAGTAGGTCTGTGCCCTGTGCGTATGATCAGTAATAAGTACCGTTACATAAATAAAAAAAATAAAATACTTTACATGCTGAAATGTAGTCTAGTCTGTAGTTACGGAAAACCACCAAATCTAAGATATCTATTAAAACGATAAATTGTTATTATATCTAATGGAATATAATTCCATGCTTTCACAACACGATTACATAAATGTGTGGCCGCGGCGCCGCGGGTAGGTAGATCGTGATGCAGATGTAACACTATAGATATCATACATCACTATTTATTTATTGTTTCATATTCATAGACATGGCCCTTAAATTTACTGTATTATATTTTATTTAATCAATGCCATATTTTATTTCACCAACTCTCTCTCCACACATCAATATTTGAATGTTTCATAGCAGATAGTTTATTTAATGTTTTGTTAATGATAATAATTGTTTAATGTTATTTAATATTTTATTTTCTATATTAATTGTCTCAACCTTTTTAGAATTACTTTGCATTATTTTATACTAGTGTAATTAAGTTTCGTGAATTAGTAAATATTATACTGTATGTTGGTTTTTATTGCTTCCACTATATATCTCTTACTATTATCGAATGTAATGATGTTTTAATCTACTGTAACAATTACGTTCATATAATTTTTAGCCTATTTTATACTATCGCAATAAACTTGTTAATTTTTAAATTTCTTTTTTAATTTGTAATCTTATTATATTGTAAATATCCAGTATGATGTTGGGTTTATTACTTGCTTACTCTACATGTACTCATGTAGTATTGACGTTTTAATCTATTTTACACAAAAAATAATATCAAAATTTGCTTCAAAATTAATATACAGTAGGCCTACTGCTGTACTGTACTACTGACGCAATATGTTTAGAATATATTATTTTAATTTTTATTATTTTTTTATTTGTATTTATGTTGGTTTTATTCATTGCTCACTCCACAGTATATACGCTACTATTGCCGTTTTTATTGCCATTCAACAAATAAATACTTTTGTTGTTCATCAAAAGTTGTGTTAAATTACTTACAGTAGGACAGGACTACATGTACATGTATTATGTTTTACATCGCCAAGTAATAGTTTTATGATAAAAAAAACTAATAAATTTTGAACTAAAACATTACCTGTTTTTCTAAACATATGCTTGAAACACTGAAACATATGTAAGTACGGAAACCGAGTAGTTAAAACGAAATAGTTGAATTAACCAGCCACGAATGCATACGACGACAAACTGTAAAGACCCGCCTCATTAAGCAGTTAAGGGGGTTGGGTACTTTCAATATGCGTACTCCCGTACTCTAGATTTGCAATTTACAGATTTAATGACTTTAAATTTTATTGTTTTATATTAAATGGTCAATTAAAATTTCCGTACTTACATATGTTTAAAAAACAGGTAATTTTTGGTGCGCAAGAACGCGCAAGCGCGCACAAGTGGCCTGCTTTGTGGATGCACGGCGCACGTTTTTGGCCTTTTCCGCGCACGTGCACAAATTATTTTACCGCGCACAACGCGTTTTAATTTTTGCAAACATTTTCCAGCCTGGCTTAAGTACAACTGTACAAGTTAAGTACAGTACCGGTACAGCAGTTAAGTTAACTTAAGTTGGTTAGTTAGAATACATCAGTACGTTTACATAGAGCTGTAGAGGCATAGAGCCACCGGCTTGCTGGCAGACCGCTAATATTTAAATGTAAACTACTATGTCAGTATGTTACATCTGTGGTACGAACTAAAAGGTAGAACGATCTATAACGGGCTATAACGATCTATATCGATCTATAACGGGCTATAACTTCCTATAAACAAGCTATAACCACCTATAACGAGCTATAATATGAAAATTTACATTAGAAAAACGCCCTTTGGGTGTGTTTAACTTTTGGATTAACACGGTCAGACGGTATGGTCTGAAAAATATCGCAGGTTAAAAATTAAGGTAGGCCTATCTGCCTATGCCTAATTGATACTGATAAGTTTTTTTATTGGCCTATTTTATTATTGCTCACTATATTCTTGTATTCTATATCGACCAGAAGCTGACAGCGGATAGCAGGATGGAGGATAGACAGGGAGATGGGAGACCTCTCCACTGCTGCACTGTCTGATAGTCAGATAATGCAGTATAGTGGCATGCTGACTAATGCAGTAATGACTGATTTCGTGATACCACAAAAGATGAAAAGCATTATGGACTAAAAAACCAAATTGCGTAATTAAATTACTGACTAGGAAAATAAATCCATTCTAAAATATGTTTTTTTATTGTAAATTTTCCTATTATAGCTCGTTATAGGCAGATAGGTGGTTAGCTTGTTATAGGAAGTTATAGCCCGTTATAGATCGTTATGGGGCATCCTCCAGGGAGACACACTTGCACCATTCTTGTTCATAATTGTGGTTGACTATGTTCTACGCATGTCTGCATGTCCTTAGATCATCATAATGATGATGGGGTGATGATAACTCCACCTACTGACCTACTGGCTCCAAAAGTCGAGGAAATCCTGCCAAGTACCTAACTGATCTAGACTTTGCTGATAACTTAGGAGTACTCTCAGAATAACTAGAGGGAGCCCAACGGCTCCTCAGCTCATTAGAACATGCTGCTTCTAGTGTTGGTCTTTTTTTTGACAGTCAGACAGTTAACTTTGAAAGTCCTTAGCAAGTCTCTGATCGGATGACTGGATGAGCATAAGCTCAAAGGATGGTATGCTTGAGCATGAGGACGACTTCTGTTACCTGGGATCATGGATCCGGAAGTCAGGTGAGGACCTTCGAATACGTAAGGGAAAGGCATGGGCAGCCTTGAATAGGCTTTCTAGGATTTGGAAGTCACCGAGAATTAATCGGAAACTTAAGGTCCGATTATTTAGAGCAGCAGTCCAGTCTGCCAGTCAGCCAGTACTCCTCTATGGGAGCCCATGCTGGGCTCTAACTGCTGAGGACACCAAATCTCTGGATGGCACATTCACAAGAATGCTACGCCGGGTTCATTGTGTCAAGTACAATGCACACATCTCCAACCAGACACTATATAACATTGGAGGTGTCTCATTGGTTCCCCTAAGCTTGACACTAGAACAAAATCGCCTCCGCTTTGCAGGACATTGCTTTCGCCGTGAGGACCAGCCAGTCTGCCAGTGCATAATCTTGTACTTTGGCAGCCTCATGGAGTGAATAAGCCTGGTGGACAGCCCATGACTTTATTGAGACGCATCTTAAAGGACACTGGCCTTGAAGATGCGGATGATCTAGCAAATGTCATGGGTGATAGGGAGTTGTGGCGGCGCAATTTGTCGACAAGCCGGCACAGCATTCTTAAAAATGCAGTTGCAATGCAGCATGCCGATCATAGTAGTAGTAGTATTACTGTATTACAGCAGTAGAGAATGTGGCAATCAATTAGCCAGCGTAACGGTCGTGACATAGTTTCGTAACGGTTGTGACATTATCGATTTTCACATAAATCTGAATTTCAAAGTATTAGATCAATCAATATCAGAATATGTCAAAGTATTCAATCAATGTATTAGTTAGAGTTAGGTATTGATATCGATTTCAGGCAGGTTTTCTTGTACGCTGATTTTAACTGTTTAATGGAAGGCTTTTTACATTCCGCAATTGAACACGTGTATCTACCATTTTTGGTGCTAAAATGAAAAGTGCAAGTAACAAGTATTTTTCAAATTAGTGAAAACAACTAGAATTGTAGGAATGGTGTTTATTTCAATTACCTGTACTACAGCACTGGGGGTGGGGGGGGGGGGGGGGGGGGGGGGTACCTGACTAATGAATAAACCAAATTGCTTAATTAAATTACTGACTAGGAAAATAAATCCATGCTAAAATATGTTTTTTTATTGTAAATTTTCATATTATAGCTCATTATAGGTGGTTATAGCTTGTTTATAGAAAATTATAGCCCGTTCTGCCCTTATAGATAGTTATAGATCGTTATAGCCCGTTATAGATCGTTCTACCTTTTAGTACGTACCTACTTCTGTACATTGCAGCATTGTTACATTGCAGCATTGAGTGCTTCTGTCAGTATGTGTATGTGCTTGTTGATTCAGTGCC
>JAUCBJ010005855.1:0-68826 GCA_032718475.1 Nemertoderma westbladi | reverse complement strand
CAGGGGGGTCTGGAGCTGGTGGCGTGAGCTGTGTAAACTGGGACCTGGTATAGGATACAACCCCGCCGACTAAGAGCTTCTTAATCGTCAAGCCGGGTTTCGAGGACGAGGCACAGGCGCTGTTTGGTCCATCCGGATCCAGATCGTGTTGGGACAGAGGTTTCTCGGTGGCTACATTGGTTCAACAGTCGGCCGGAAGGATTATGTAGCGGATAAAGTAGCTGGCTGGGTCAAAAGTATCGAGCGGCTTTCCGAAATCGCCAAGCAGTTCCAATGCGGGTTGGTCCAGCCCGGTCAGCATCCACCGATGGGACCTCACTGGTCTCTGAGGCTGTCCGGTCCGGCCAGCCACTCCATGCTGCTGACCACGTCGCCAGACTCAGAGATTTCCTAAAGGAGGCATGGGTTTACCAGGATGCCATATATACGGCGAAGCAGGAGGCGACCGTACGGGAGCTACCCGCCACAGAAGGCGGGCAGTGGAGCTGGCAACCCAGCACAGGACCGGAGGCTGGCTGACAGCCCAGCCATCGGTGCTGGACAACACGGACCTAAACCTGGAGGAGTTCCGGGATTGTCTGGTGCTCCGGTATGGCCTTGTACCCCGGATTTGCCTGTGAAGTGTGAGGGGTGTGGGGGCCCATTCTCCACATCCCATGTTTTGAGCTGCAAGTCCGGTGGGCTGGTGATAAAGCGCATGATGAGGCCCGGGAGGTATTCTGGGAGCTGATAGCCTCTGTGGTTGGTCCTTCCAGCGTTGAGCGGGAAGTGACTCTTTCCAGGGGGTACTTGGATCGGGAGGGCCGTGAGGTGGGGGGCATACGGGCAGATCTGGTTGCTCGGGGGGTCTGGGCCAATCAACGGGTGGCGTTGTTCGACATTGCGTTAATCAACGCTGACGCCACCTCGTATGTCCAGACCAACCGTTCAACTGCATCTCTCCTGGAGGAGTGGTGTCGGCTGAAGAAGCGACACTACCAGACCGTCTGCAACGACCGGAGGATGGCCTTCACCCCCCTGGTTGGCACCACCGATGGTGTCTGGTGCACCGAGGCTCAAATACTAATTCACCATCTAGCGGAGTCACTTGTGGCTCGGCGGGATGGTATGCGTGAGAGGGGCCTCGCGTGCGTGCTGGGGGGTGTTCGCCGGCGGCTGCAGTTCGCGCTCCTCCGGTCTAGCTCCCTCTGCCTCCGTGGAGGTCGGCGTCCGTGGCGGGGCTTGGGATTTGGAGACGGTGCGGGTTTGCGTGGCGCTGATTTGGGTAACTACTGATTACAGTATTTATTGTACTGTATTATATTATATTTAATCTGTTTTTTTGTGTTGTGTTACTAATTAATAAATATATAATTTTCCTTAATTTGTTAAAATAATAAGTAAATATGTTGTGCTCTGTTATCGTTAATTAATTATCGTTAATAATAAATATCATTATTATACGATTTATTATAATGCTAAGAAATTTTCTTAGCTTTATTGTTTGACACAGTTATGTTTTAATCCAATTTTGTAATATAACGAATTGCAATTCATCTGTCTGTTTAAGACGTTACCCCCCCCCCCCCCCCTCTCCTCCCCTTCACATCCAACTCCAATAGTTAAATCAGCCTTATGTTCTGAGACAGGGGGGGGGGGGGGGGGGGGACTCGACGTAAATCCCATTCGACCCGTTTTTGGCGACTAATGGTCGCACCCAGTCGGCAGGTTGTGGCCTATCACAAGCCTTCTTCTCTAATTAACTATAACTCATCACGTTTTAGGCAATATGATTTGTTAGCGGATCCAATTTGCGGCACCACCCAGCGGAAAATGGGAAAGTGGCTTTTTACCAATTATAGTTGCCTAGGTGACATTACCAATATAATGTCACCTAACAACCAACGAAGGCAATATACACGGCCAGCCACAGGGAGATATGAGAGGCTACAAGCCATCTCGGGGGGGGGGGGGGGGGGAGAAGGCTAGCATGTGGGCATCAGAGAATAGGGAGTGCCAGAGGAGGGAAGAGCAGAGTAGCCAATGGTGGGGCAGATTACCATCTGATTAATGCGCATCCATTGGCCAGGCCAAGTACTAAGTAGCAATATTCCATATGTGTTAGTAATGTAAACGTTGTCTTTATTACCTGTTGTTTAGTTGGTTTATACAGAGTAGTGTGGAAGCAAGATGGTTTAGACCGTCGTCATTAACCGTGCTATTATTGTATACTGTGATGGATTATTTCACTATAAGATAGCATTTGTAGTTTAACGTAAAAACTTTCTAAAATCCGACGCATTTTGATTAAATTACAGTAATGTAATATGCCTATTCATATTGGTACACATAAAACCCTAGTTAATCTCATGGCGTAGTGGTCAGATGGTTAAGGCTTTGGTTGCATTACAGATAGGTTACGAGTTCGAATCCCAGTCGGGAAATTTGCATTTTTGGGCAATTTATTTTCATTTGGTATAATTAGATAAACCAATGAGGTGCGTACAACACATGGAACACGATGAGTTGGGCCAATCATAGGGCATAGAACATCTTATTGCTCCAATGTGAGGCCATGGAATGCTCTGGAAGGTTCTAGCGGATTCTATGTCCCAGATTTAGTATATAAAGGCTGGTTTGCCTTCGGTTATCACTTCACTCTTATGACACACACTAATCATTTGTGTATAACTTCTCGTTATACTTTAGTTGTCATACTTGTATCTTGCTTACTTTATTTGTTTTGTTATAAATCTGTTTGATAATCATTTGCTAAACTGCAAATATACTGCAAACTTCTGAACATGTATATTTCTAAACGTCCACCTTTGGGACAGCCAAGCATTAGGAAGATGGCCGCCTAGACCGTTAGGCCGTCAGCAACGCAGGGAAAATATGTCCACAACACGCTACCTTCCACATTAGCTTAGACCGCGCACCCCCTTCGCCCTTTGAAATACTCCACCTTGCCATACAGCGCCCGATTTCCGAGGAAGATAAGACTTTGTTTGACGCCCTTCCCCGACGTAAGACCTATAGATCAGGTTAAGCGTGACGCCGTTCTGTGATGCCGCAAAATTTAGGATCAAATAGTTAGATTCAGATAACCACCCCCCCCCCATCAGTATTACAAATCCCTGGGTTAACCTGTATACCTCACAGCTACAAACTATTGCCGTTTGTCAGTACGTGAGTACATATTAGGTACGGACAGCATATGTTCCATAATTTAGTGATTCGTACTACTGACCGTTTGGTACCGGTTCGCTTTGTAGAATATACATTAGTACCCCCCCCCCCCCTTGTCTGAACCTTAGTTATTTGATCAGGCAAGGAGTATTTCTGCTACCGGCACTCCGCTTGGCCTAGGGAGGTTTATTAATATCCTACCGCGCCTTGCCACGTACTGATAGGTATTGCTGCTAACCACCGCGGCAACAAAGTTCTAGAATAAAATTTGTATACCAGATCAGCTAACGTACGGTGGCAATTAACCCCTATTTCTTATCTTACAACCAGAATCTGGTATTTGTGCCGATCACGGGTGTAGTTACTAACACCATGGTTGCCCGGTTGAGTTGTGGATAGGAAGGAGAGAGCTTTGATGGCATTTGTAAGTATAAAGTTCTACAAAACGCGACTAGCTTATTTTCGTAGCTAGCGCACGGTATTATTTTGGTCAGAAAATCACTAAAACCTAGTAAAATGATATACACCAAAATTGTTTTATTGTAACACACCCACACACACATGCCCTAAAACATATTTACCCTTAGAGTTCTACTAGATAGCGCACTTTAGATTACTTTAGGCAGAATATATATATCTTACTGTTGGTATTTGTAAATTTAGGATCTGATATTTAGTTACGGCAAGAAGGAGTATTTATTTCGTTATTAAACTGTTGTTTGTCTGAGCAGCAGTATTGTTACATTAGGCACGACCCTCTTTAGACTGATTTTGTACAGAAAATCAGTATTGTTACGCTAGGTCTGTTAACCCACTAGCTCGTATATAAACCATATAAATCACACCGCGGCAAGTTACAGTATTTAGGTATATTTATTGCTAAATTTGCAGGTTGCAATTTGCAAATGGTAAATATATCCCAAAAGTGAGGTATATATATTGCTAAATTTGCAAGTTGCGATTTGCAAATGGTAAATATATCCCAAAAGTGAGATATATAACTATATATTGTTAGCTATTGTAAAAGTAGGAGATATTTACAATTTAAGGTTAGTAAAATTAGTAATTTGTAGAACGTCCCCTGCTTCAGTAGGCTTTAGGGTAGCTAGTAGTTTCGTATTTAATATTTGACTAGCTAATAGTTAGTTTGTAGCAATTTGTTTTACTCCGTGTGTGTGCGGTGTTACTTTCGGTACTTGAAAAGGTACCTAGGGTTTAAAGAGCAAGTTGTATCGGTACCTAGGAAGATTTTTCGTAGAGTAGAAGGAAAACTCTCACCTTCGACTTTTCAGGACTCAAGGACTCATTTCTGGACCGCTTCGAAGATTAGACCGCTTTTCGCAAAGTTTGGGAGACACAAAATTCGTCCGCGACGCCGAAAAACGGAACAACCCACGTCCGGTTTGTATTTGGGAATTTGCACGACTGGAAGATCAAAGGAGCGTAAGTTTTACGACTCGTGTCGTTCAAACTTAAAAGCACAGTAGTACTCAAAATTTGTGGGTTTCACTGTCTAATTATTAGTGTTGTTGGTACTTATTTTCCCGTTAGACGTTGCTGTTTTGCCTATTATTTGTACTTGTTGATCTACATTTTAGTAACGTATACCGTTATCTCACTTATTCGTACAAATTTAGCCGGTAGGCTAGATTATTACATATTTTATTATATACTTTGTTAGTTTTATTTGTACCGGTTAGGGTATATATATGATATATATATATATCAAGGTAAGTTTGACATTTGGACATTTGGACATTTTGACATTTCGACATTCTGACTTTGATTTATTTGTACCGGTTAGGGTATATATATGCTATATATATACCAAGGTAAGTTTGACATTTCGACATTCCGATACTTTGACATTTTATTACCCGTACTTGACGTATATAATAAGACATGAGTGACACACCACATTCGACTCGATACCCCCCTACCGACTATGACTCGTGCGACCCGGACAGAGCGACAGTAGACGAACCGAGAAGGAGAACCCGAGATTCCACCGATGTCACACCGCGTGCGTCGCCGGTACCCCAAACGGAAATACCGGAAGCCGCAATGTGTGGTGACGGCAGAATCGAGGATTTCCTTACAGTACCGCAGACCAGGTCACAGGAACCAGACATGGTAAGCTTGGCGGGAAGCCAAGAAAATGTCATTAGAAGTATAGGAGGACACATGGCCCAGATTACTCGAAACCTCGGAGAAGGTTTTTGCGTTTTACGCGAGTTAACCGTCCCGATATCGAGATATGAGTTCTACACCTTACAGGTAAGGATAGAAAGTAGGGTACATGCCTCCGTAGATAAACTTAAAGGTTTACACAAACTTGCAGAGTTGTGTGGCGACAACTTTACTCAGGTAAAGATAATAGATAAGTTGGTAAGTGCGAGGGAAAGCCTTTTCCAGTTTAAGTCAGTAATAAGATTGGCTCAACAGGAGCAGTTCGACCAACTGCTAGGTGAGTCAGTTTCGGATGCGTTGTTACAACCCGAAGAGGAAGAAGAACTTTATTGCCTAGACAGGAGGTTAGAGACGCTCACCAATTTTCTTCGAAGAAACAGCGTACCGATCGAAGAACCGGAAGTCGAACCGCGAGGGACGACGGAAGTTCTTACTACGGAAGACTCGCAAGCCTACCAAAATCCACCACTGGATAGATCGTTCGTTAGCATGCAGAGCGACGTTGGCAACGTTAGTAGAACAGCGTCTGTAATTACTCGACAACAACAGGAAGTTGCACGCCGACAACAAGTCGTCGAGGAAGAAGCGCAATGGCAGATGGCACAGATCACCATAGAGTGCGAGAAACAGCAAAGAGAGGACAAGGCAAGGATTGCGCAACTCAAAGCGCAAGCAGAAGTCAAAGCTTTGGAACTAAGAAGATTGGAGGAAGATTTGGCACAAGAAGCTGCAGCCGACGAATTAGCACGAGTTGCGACAGTAAACGCAGCGGAGTTAGCTCGGAAGAAAGCAGCATCTGACGCGCGTGCCAAGTTGGAAGTGAGACAAATTAATGCACGATTGGCTATACTAGAGGCGGAGTTAGCGGCACAACAACAAGTAGCAGATCGACGCAAAAGGGAGATGCAACTACAGTTCGAACTAAATCGAAGATCGCGCAAGGCAGCGAACGCGCAAGCGGACCTCGAACTCGACGCGAGAGATAGATCTATAAGATCGCGAGCTGGACACGACTTGTCTGCCCTGGATCACATGAAAACTCGATATTGCGGGATACAGAAACAAATCGAGGAAGGAAGTGTGGGAGCGATAGATTGAGGAGAGGAGTTTGTCAAGGATTACTGCAAACGTTTTCCACAAGTGATTCCTATGCTCAAACCCACGACTCCGATAAAACCGGTCTTCGTTACGAAACCTAAGGAGATAACGCCTGTGCGTTCGACGCAAGGCAACAGGTTTGTTGTGACGGAATTACCGCAACCTAGGGCGACTTCATCGCCAATTTTAGCAGGTAACATAACTAGTCCACCTACAGTAAGTCGTAGTCTACTTGTAGGAAGAGAGGAACCTGTTGTTTATGACAATTAAACAGGTAAGTAAGACGTTAGCAGTTAAACCTGTGACGTGCTGTGCAAACCCACTTATTTATAGACCAACTACAAAACCCGACTGTTTTATTCGACCTTTGACACAATGTTCGACGAGACCTACGACTTCGTGGAAGGCTTGCGAGCCTACCGAACAACGGAGGAGGACGGATGTGGCTAGTACCCACAGGATCGAACAATGTTTAACGAGACCTACGACTTCGTGGAAGGCTTGCGAGCCTACCGAACGATGGAGAACCGTAGATTCCAGACCTCAACGTACTCGACAAAAGGTAATACGCCAAACTCGAACCCGCCGACCACCTTATCCGGACGATAGCGACTCATCTAGCGACTCGGAGTCGACGGAACGGGAAATATTCCGTACTGGAGCGGCAGCGGCAGCGGATTACAAACAGGAGGAGAGATCGACGAATCCATACATCAACAATCCTCCACGAGAAACACCTTTGCGGAAACCCACGTTGCAACCAGCGGAAGCAATCAGCACCAACAGACTCGACAAAATAATGCGACCTGTAATGGACCGACTAGCTCAACTCGAAGAATGACTCGAAGCGCAACCGTCGGATCGATTACAAACCAGCGTGGAGTTGGAACAACCTAGACAACATCGACCACCAAGGAGAGAACAGGAGACTAGACAGACTCCGACCCATTGAGAAGAAGATCCCGTTAATATTTCCTACCGACAAACAACGCGCGGAAGGGAACAACTGGACGACGCAACCGAACAGGGACGCGGACAGTTAGATTTAGTTAGCGAGATTGTGAAGTTCGCGGCTAGACACAGATTACCGGCACAACAACTGCCGAAGTTCTCTGGCAATGCGAAACACTGGCATACACTGGTAGACTACGTAGAGTCCCAGATCGCTAAGTGTGCTTTCACCTCGACGGAGAAGTTTAATTACTTGCTCCAAGTCCTGTCTGGTGAGCCGAAACGATTAGCGGAAACATTCATTGGTGTTCCAGATGCCTTTGAGTTGGCGTACAACTGTCTATATTCGATTTACGTCCGTAACGTCGCCATGGCTAAATCCATTATTGAAGACCTTTGCAGAGGAGGCAGTATATCGAAATCAATCAATCTCCTATGACTCGCGGACGAAATTAAGAACGCTATAGGGACTTGACGGTCCATTGGACAACTCGAATACGCTAACGCACTGACGGTTCTCATTCGAATAATCGGTCGACTTCACCATCGACTACGACGAGAATGGCGACGCATTGAGTACCAGCATGAAGAAGCCGGCGGGCTATTGAAACTCACCGACGTCTACCAACTGATTTCGTGGGAGGCCGTAATTGAGACTCGATCCAACTATACTAATCACCATATAGCGGCAGAAGGAATAGCTATTGCTGCGCCGTATCGGACCAAACCATTTCCGACAAACGCTAAGGCCGTGACTTATGCCATCCCAACTGAAACTTCTAAAGTTCTGACGCCTATCGGCACCAAGCAGCCACAACAACAGTTGCCGGCAGACTTTGAGGGATGCCCATATTGCGAAAAGAACGGCAGAAACCATAGCGGACATAAACTTCGTGGATGTCGCGCATTTAGGGAGTTGGGAGTTGAAGAGAGGAGACTCCAAATTCGATCTTTGGATTCTTGTTGGAGATGTACGAAGCCAGGACACGTCTGGAAGGATTGCCCGAGCGACGATACATGTCCTCTATGTGGACGTAACCACGACGCGTTACTTCACACAACCAGTCATACTCCGACCAAACGCTTTCGACGAGAGTATCCAGATAAAGCGGCTAGATGCAACGCGCTTTATAAAGGGCGTGCGCCACGTGAGATTCGTACCTTCTACTCAGTCTGTATGGATCAATCGGGATCATCGGACGAGGACGAAGAGGAAGACGACACCTTTTATGTGCATGCGGGGGAGGAACAACCATCGGTAACACTCCTCACATAGAACCAATTGAAAGGGTTTAGCGTGATTCCCATAAAGATTACCGGAACCCGAGGGAGCAAGCGTATATACGCTATCTTAGACTCTGCGTCATCGCATAGTTACGTCGACAAACAAGTAGCCGACGTAGTTACGGACATGAGCCAAGGTAAGACTGCTCAGTATACTGTAAGCAGCATGCATGGTAAGAGAGCAATTCCTGTGACGAGAGTAAAACTAACCTTAGACACTCTTCTTTCCAAAGCGGGACACAGCAAGGAGGAGCGCTCATTACTTCCGGTAAGAAATTTGACCTTTGCAGCTACAAAGGACTTTAGTAACTTGCTCGGCCCTGTGCCAGAGCAATCACCAGAAGATCGTAAGTATTTCCAACACCTTGGAATACCGGAATGTCCTGTTAATTATCGCTCAATCGCGATGTTAATTGGGACAGACCAGTTTAACTTACATCAGGTATGGGAGACATGCCCATCTGTTATTACAGCGGGCAACCCCTACGCATGTAGAACTCCCATAGGTTGGTATACTAGAGCACCAGTACGTTCACTAGAGGTAAGTGACCAGGAGGACGACGTTTTGAGTACATATAGTTTATTGACTAACACGATAGATAATTCTCCTTCACACTCCTGTGGTCCAATTTTACAGACTGCACTACGACAGACTTGCGTCGCTAACGCAGATGCCACTGATACTGACGTAACTGATCTGGACACGACCACACGGACATCTGACTTACAACTACTTGCAGTAAACCAGGTTGTATTGACTACCGAAGACCAAAGGGTTGTTGCTGTGGATGACTCGATGAATGAGGGTTTTGGAAGGCTTGCGAGCCTACCAACAGATCAAAAGGTTGTCAAACCGCCGCACGACGATTCGACGCCGACTAATGACACCGGAAGGCTTGCAAGCCTACCAGACACATTGACACTAGCCACCACAGCGGACGAAGACGTGGGCGAGGACCATGGCGCAGTGCAAGCAGCGCTTGACCGACTGCTGACTGAACGAACCATTCAATGGTTAGAACAGGACTCAACAGAACCCGGTAGTTATGAGACCGCTATGTCAGAACAGGAAAAACGGTCATTAAATATTATGAGAGATACCATTCGCCAGACCGCGAATGGCCACTACGAGGTTGGCATGTTGTGGCGCAATGGACAACCTAAGCTCGTTGACAACTACCCGCTTGCTTTGAGGCGACTCAAATCAATAAGGCAGCGATTGTTGCGTGATGAGACGGCCCATATGCAATCCGCCTTACCGATATATTACCGATATCCACCGATATTGTCAGTTTAGTTCAATGCGAACTGGAGGCTAACTTGAAGGTCACATATTGGACGGATGCGACGTTGGTACTTTGGTACATAAACAACAAAACATTTGAGTTCAAGACTTTCGTAGCCAACAGACGGGCTGAAATATTGGACCAGTCGCTCAAACAAGATTGGCGTCACTGTCCAGGGAAGCTGAACCCAGCTGACATCGCGTCACGGGGGATGCTACCGATCAACTTTTGTAAACCGGACAATAAATCCTTTTGGTTTAGAGGACCCGATTTCCTACAACGACCATCAGACAAATGGCCACCATTATTCGACGCGACAACCAATACCATACCAGAGGGTGCCGAGATAAAAATAGACACAGTTGTTGCCGTTATCCCTACACCAGGGGGGAAAAACGCCGATGCTGGAGACGTGACTTTACAGACCACAGAGTCCCGGCCAGTCACCGGATATTGATTGTGGAGAAGGAATGATTTCTGAGATGCAAGGTTGCGGTTGAGGAAAAGCTGCATTAGTTGGATATACTCTTTAATGTAACTGAACTCTGTTGAACCCTGATTGAGAATTAACTGGGCTTCCCCAAATCAATATACACCAAATATTCACAATAATTATACACGACAATATAAATTCCTACAGTATATTATTTAATTACCCACTGTTCGCTCAGATTTTAGCCTACCTAATGTTCCCCAGATTTTCCCTCGGTCCTAGTCGTAGTGCTGTAGTGTCGGTGTCGGTCGACCCTGTTGCGTGTCCGTTCCACCCCTCCCAAACCCCGAAGGGTTCGATCATCAAGAACCAGCCCGGCTTGGCTAAGGGTCGGTCCAGTCGGTAGACTCTGTCGCTTATCCGTCCCACCCCTCACGAACCCCGAAGGGATTGATCATCGAGAACCAGTACGGCTTGGCTAGGAGTCTGTCGTGTCGGTGGACCCGTTCGCGTGTCCGTCCCACCCCTCCCGAACCCCAAAGGGTTCGATCATCGAGAACCAGTACGGCTTGGCTAGGGGTCCGTCGGTTCATCGCAGAGACCCAACCACCTAGGCTTTCCGAGTCCTTATTCAGGCTCATAGTCGCTTCGGTGGCCGAGAAACTGCTCCGAACAGTCGGTAGACCAGTAGAGTCGAGTCCTT
Source organism: Nemertoderma westbladi (assembly GCA_032718475.1). Classification (NCBI taxonomy): domain Eukaryota; kingdom Metazoa; phylum Xenacoelomorpha; order Nemertodermatida; family Nemertodermatidae; genus Nemertoderma; species Nemertoderma westbladi. The sequence continues at coordinate 57,713 of JAUCBJ010005855.1, read as the reverse complement.
TGTCTTTCGACCCCGTCGCATGTCCGTCCCACCACTCACGAACCCCGAAGGGAACGATCATCGAGAACCAGTACGGCTTAGCTAAGGGGTCTGTCGTCGGTTCCCGTCGCAAATCCCTGGTACAAGCAGCCGGCGTTCCGATGTCCTTTTCAGGCTCGTAATAACTGCTGTTGACCAGAGACCGCTAAGGGCAGTCCTCGTCAAACCCTTCCTCTGTAAGTCGGCCAACCCTTTCGCATGTCCGTCCTACCCCTCGCGAACCCCGAAGGGATCGGTCATCGAGAACCAGTACGGCTTAGCTAAGGGGGCTGTCGTTTCCCGTCGCAAATCCCTGACACAAGCAGCCGGCGTTCCGAGTTCTTTTCAGTCTCGTAATAACTGCTGTTGGCCAGGGACCGCTAAGGGCAGTCCTTGTCCTTTAGGCCTGGCGCGTTACCAAATCCACCTCTACAGGCAGCAGGAAGTTGGCCAGGGCCTAATAGTACTCAGGCTAACCTGAATACTGCTTAACTTTTCCTCCCACCCCTGGCCCTTATAAACATGAAATTATTCCCGTACCCTGTAAGTTGCCCCAATATTCGCCCATAAATCGCCCCCAGTTCATTGAATGTGCCCAAAACCCATGGTCCCGCACCCAGTAGTGATATCGGAGTAATCATTTTAAATAAATACAAAAAATATTCAACTCGCGTTATGAAAAGTTGAAATACCGCGAACAACAGTTGTCAAATCTAAATTGAAAGCCAACGCCAAGGTCAAGAGGAAACAAGGATGGACGAAATCTGATGACCTGGACGCTAGACCTAGCGTATGAGAAAGGCGAGATTGAGGAGTTTGGCGGAAGGCTCGTGAGCCTACCATTTTATTGGATATCCCACGATCAAACCAAACCTAAGGAGATGACACCCGAGGTCTTCGATAGTATCACCTTTGCTCAGCGTTTGTCGCAGAGACTACAGATACCTCATGTCGAGATGACGCGAGAACCTCAGCCGCATCCTACTAAAGCAATAGTACCGGTCGCGAGACCAACCAGCTTTCCTATTAGTATACCGACCCGAGAGGAGACAACTTATGAGATTCCTATAGTTGAACACCCGGAGATCATTTCGAACCTGGATTTCCTCCCATCGGTTACCTTTGGTGATGTGTTAGAGTCAGCTGAGTTGCGTAGAACGATAGTACAGAAAATCGTACGCAATGTGCCTCCACATATTACAGACTTTAAGGAAGTGCATCGCGCGGGGACGGAGCGAGTTTGGTACCCTGCCAACACTATTTGTGGCAGATGCAGGGCAACAGGCCACCACGCAAAGAAATGCGGAGCGAAACACATATCTCTACTGGACTTAGTATGTAACTGGTGCGGGGATCAACGTTCGCACACTTTCTACACTTGCTGGCGTTTTGTGGCGCAGTGCACGTATTGTAATATTAAAGGTCATAGGGCATCAGAATGTCAACTTAGGGACATCCCCTATGAGCATATGTCAGTTAAAATAATTTGACAGCTATTCGACCATTGGGAGAATCTAGCAGACGAGCATGTATCGACACAGCGACGCCGTTTCCCTATGAGAGCACACTTGGGATTTTGGGCCGTAAACCCTCTCATAATGTCGAAAGAAGGATACGTGTCAGCTATGCCTCAATACGATGAACTTTTGGAGGTGCTGGATATATTGCCACTGGATAGCGGATTTAAGGTTGTGCGGGACTACTTTCTACAGGTACACCCCGACAACAAGAACACTTGGAACTTTCAAACTGTGGTGAACAAGATTACCGCCGGAGAATTCGACAAATTGCGAGTCAAACAGCGGAATTGAGGAGCCTGGCATTCGATAGCTTGGGCATACCGGAGCGCATTTTATCACAAACGCATAACCTCATGTATTCTAGACGAGACGGACGTTTTGCGTGAGACTGGCTTCAAGGCCACGCCGTTAGCCGAAAGGACGCATCACCCACAGGATGATCCGCAACTTCGTATACTTAGAGCCCAGAAGGCTGGACAAGAGATAAAGAAGGTAGTAAATGTCGCCAAGAGGACGACATCGAAGTCGCAAATCCGGATGACTCGGGGCACGGTTTCCCTCGCTAGAGAACCACGCAGAGGGACAGGATATGCTTTGCCGGAACCCATTAGAATTCAAACGACGTCAGAGAGCGAGGTGCCAGCGGACGGAACAGTCCCACCCTTTCGACTTCCTCCTAGCGTTGTGGAGACTCGATCCGATGTTAAGCCAACAATTGGAATCGGACGAGGATTTAGAGGACTGAGCGCACGACGGATGTGCGAAACTCCCGTCGTCCCCTTTCCTAGCGTTTTGGAACCACCAACAGCTCGACACCGAAGTCCAAGTCCAGTTCGATCCCAACCACCACCCAATCGTATTAGAGGGCGTAGACGAGCCCGTTCGGCCAAGGATTAGGAGAGCGAGATGAAGGAAGGAAGGCTTGCGAGCCTACCGATTGGATATTATATTCGGATATTATATTTTGATGTTATATTGGATATTTTTATATTGTATATTGTATATTTATATTTGATATTTATATTTGGGTATTTATATTCGACGTTGGTTTTGGAGGAGCGAGATAGAGAAGGAAGGCTTGCGAGCCTACCGTTAGAAATTAGTGCTCAGGAGAAGATATCCAGACCAGCAGGACGAACTTTTCAGCTCGTCAGGAGGACACTTTAAGACTTATTTGAAAGATATTATCGTATTATGTTTATTCTATATTTAATACTGATTTAATTTGGTAAATTTAATTTTAGGAGTTAAAGTAAAGTAAAGTAAAGTAACGTAAAGTTAATTGGTAAATTTGTATTTTGTATGTATGAGGGATTGTATTTACGCCGTACCTGCAATATTAAGTATGCAATAATTAGGTAGTGATTATTTTATATTTTAGGCCCCACCAGTAGATCTAGAAATATTTTGTAAATAGTTTATATTTCGATTGGTGAAAACAGTCTTAATTACTGTTTTCATGGAGCGGTGATGGATTATTTCACTATAAGATAGCATTTGTAGTTTAACGTAAAAACTTTCTAAAATCCGACGCATTTTGATTAAATTACAGTAATGTAATATGCCTATTCATATTGGTACACATAAAACCCTCTCATGGTGTAGTGGTCAGATGGTTAAGGCTTTGGTTGCATTACAGATAGGTTACGAGTTCGAATCCCAGTCGGGAAATTTGCATTTTTGGGCAATTTATTTTCATTTGGTATAATTAGATAAACCAATGAGGTGCGTACAACACATGGAACACGATGAGTTGGGCCAATCATAGGGCATAGAACATCTTATTGCTCCAATGTGAGGCCATGGAATGCTCTGGAAGGTTCTAGCGGATTCTATGTCCCAGATTTAGTATATAAAGGCTGGTTTGCCTTCGGTTATCACTTCACTCTTATGACACACACTAATCATTTGTGTATAACTTCTCGTTATACTTTAGTTGTCATACTTGTATCTTGCTTACTTTATTTGTTTTGTTATAAATCTGTTTGATAATCATTTGCTAAACTGCAAATATACTGCAAACTTCTGAACATGTATATTTCTAAACGTCCACCTTTGGGACAGCCAAGCATTAGGAAGATGGCCGCCTAGACCGTTAGGCCGTCAGCAACGCAGGGAAAATATGTCCACAACACGCTACCTTCCACATTAGCTTAGACCGCGCACCCCCTTCGCCCTTTGAAATACTCCACCTTGCCATACAGCGCCCGATTTCCGAGGAAGATAAGACTTTGTTTGACGCCCTTCCCCGACGTAAGACCTATAGATCAGGTTAAGCGTGACGCCGTTCTGTGATGCCGCAAAATTTAGGATCAAATAGTTAGATTCAGATAACCACCCCCCCCCCATCAGTATTACAAATCCCTGGGTTAACCTGTATACCTCACAGCTACAAACTATTGCCGTTTGTCAGTACGTGAGTACATATTAGGTACGGACAGCATATGTTCCATAATTTAGTGATTCGTACTACTGACCGTTTGGTACCGGTTCGCTTTGTAGAATATACATTAGTACCCCCCCCCCCCCTTGTCTGAACCTTAGTTATTTGATCAGGCAAGGAGTATTTCTGCTACCGGCACTCCGCTTGGCCTAGGGAGGTTTATTAATATCCTACCGCGCCTTGCCACGTACTGATAGGTATTGCTGCTAACCACCGCGGCAACAAAGTTCTAGAATAAAATTTGTATACCAGATCAGCTAACGTACGGTGGCAATTAACCCCTATTTCTTATCTTACAACCAGAATCTGGTATTTGTGCCGATCACGGGTGTAGTTACTAACACCATGGTTGCCCGGTTGAGTTGTGGATAGGAAGGAGAGAGCTTTGATGGCATTTGTAAGTATAAAGTTCTACAAAACGCGACTAGCTTATTTTCGTAGCTAGCGCACGGTATTATTTTGGTCAGAAAATCACTAAAACCTAGTAAAATGATATACACCAAAATTGTTTTATTGTAACACACCCACACACACATGCCCTAAAACATATTTACCCTTAGAGTTCTACTAGATAGCGCACTTTAGATTACTTTAGGCAGAATATATATATCTTACTGTTGGTATTTGTAAATTTAGGATCTGATATTTAGTTACGGCAAGAAGGAGTATTTATTTCGTTATTAAACTGTTGTTTGTCTGAGCAGCAGTATTGTTACATTAGGCACGACCCTCTTTAGACTGATTTTGTACAGAAAATCAGTATTGTTACGCTAGGTCTGTTAACCCACTAGCTCGTATATAAACCATATAAATCACACCGCGGCAAGTTACAGTATTTAGGTATATTTATTGCTAAATTTGCAGGTTGCAATTTGCAAATGGTAAATATATCCCAAAAGTGAGGTATATATATTGCTAAATTTGCAAGTTGCGATTTGCAAATGGTAAATATATCCCAAAAGTGAGATATATAACTATATATTGTTAGCTATTGTAAAAGTAGGAGATATTTACAATTTAAGGTTAGTAAAATTAGTAATTTGTAGAACGTCCCCTGCTTCAGTAGGCTTTAGGGTAGCTAGTAGTTTCGTATTTAATATTTGACTAGCTAATAGTTAGTTTGTAGCAATTTGTTTTACTCCGTGTGTGTGCGGTGTTACTTTCGGTACTTGAAAAGTTACATAGGGTTTAAAGAGCAAGTTGTATCGGTACCTAGGAAGATTTTTCGTAGAGTAGAAGTAAAACTATCACCTTCGACTTTTCAGGACTCAAGAACTCATTTCTGGACCGCTTTGTAGATTAGACCGCTTTTCGCAAAGTTTGGGAGACACAAAATTCGTCCGCAACGCCAAAAAATCGAACGACCCACGTCCGGTTTGTATTTGGGAATTTGCACGACTGGAAGATCAAAGGAGCGTAAGCTTTACGACTCATGTCGTTCAAACTTAAAAGCACAGTAGTACTCAAAATTTGTGGGTGTCACTGTCTAATTATTAGTGTTGTTGGTACTTATTTTTCCGTAGACGTTGCTGTTTTGCCTATTATTTGTACTTGTTGATCTACATTTTGGTAACGTATACCGTTATCTCACTTATTTCTACAAATTTAGCCGGTAGGCTAGATTATTACATATTTTATTATATACTTTGTTAGTTTTATTTGTACCGGTTAGGGTATATATATGATATATATATATATCAAGGTAAGTTTGACATTTGGACATTTTGACATTTCGACATTCTGACTTTGATTTATTTGTACCGGTTAGGGTATATATATGCTATATATATACCAAGGTAAGTTTGACATTTCGACATTCCGATACTTTGACATTTTATTACCCGTACTTGACGTATATAATAAGACATGAGTGACACACCACATTCGACTCGATACCCCCCTACCGACTATGACTCGTGCGACCCGGACAGATCGACAGTAGACGGACCGAGAAGGAGAACCCGAGATTCCACCGATGTCACACCGCGTGCGTCGCCGGTACCCCGAACGGAAATACTGGAAGCCGCAATGTGTGGCGACGGCAGAATCGAGGATTTCCTTACAGTCCCGCAGACCAGGTCACAGGAACCAGACATGGTAAGCTTGGCGGGAAGCCAAGAAAATGTCATTAGAAGTATAGGAGGACACATGGCCCAGATTACTCGAAACCTCGGAGAAGGTTTTCGCGTTTTACGCGAGTTAACCGCCACGATATTGAGATACGAGTTCTACACCTTACAGGTAAGGATAGAAAGTAGGGTTCATGCCTCCGTAGATAAACTTAAAGGTTTACACAAACTTTTAACGAACATTAGACCCGCTCACGTACATAGAATAGACACTAGGCTCTGCTCCTCGCCAGTAGTCGTTTGTGTATTGTATCTGTTTGTTTAGATACCCTGGACTGGGATTTGTTGTCAGATACTGTACGAGCTCGTTTCATTACTAGATCTTACGGTAAGATACATCGTTACTAGGATCTGGTAAGCGGTATACTACTGGACTTTATGGTTAGAGATATTCTATAGCTTCGTACTAGTAGATTTGTAGGCCATAGGATAGCCCTTACCGTAGAGGATCTCAAATACTGATTGTGCTATTATTGCATTCTGACATTACGAGCAACTGCCACTAAAACTCAGTTATTCTATCGGCCTCCGGACTTTCAGATATCACAAGCCTTTCAGCAGCCAGCGCACACGGCGACGCGTACTATCCAAAACCGCGTACTATCCACCGTAACGTCAACGGTGGGGCCGATGGTACAACACCATCATAAGCCCAAGTTCAGGAGGAAGATGTCGGGACGAGCAATTGCCTACGACATGAATACAACGTGACGAGAAAGATACTCAAAGATGCTAAGACTGGAGGAAAGGTAGACCAGCCCATGTTGTACCGGAGACTCAGTGAGTGTAATAAACATTTCCACTACCTAGTCCGATTTGGGCAGGGGGAACTGGCGAGTGAGAGGGCGAGGGGGGTTGCCACAGAACTGTTGTGGCGATCCGAGATAATGCCACCTGGTGTAGTGTACTTAGGGCCTTATCTAGTGGATGCGTGGGGTATTAAGTTTGTAGGATGGGTGGATCCGCACGACGTGTCGTCAGTTAGTAAAAATGCTAGCAACCATGGCAAAATTAGTAGAATGAACAGGCGACAGGAGTCTGTCACAACCAAAAAGTCCGCTACATCCTCCGCAAAAGCAAGAAGGGTGTTAGAGATAGATCTGCCATGTCAGCTAGACATGGTCGCATTAGACTGAAAAGGAATTAGAGAGATAGCTGGATGAGGGGACTGCGCTATTAGAAAGGGAAAGGGAGCTAGCGAGAGAGTGTAAATGACAAATATATGTAAAATGACAATACGTTTAATGGGAACGTTAATATTAATAATACCGTAGTGGATAACCTTAATAATAATGACACATTTCTTATAGGAAATAATGTTTTAACAAATAATAATAATGGAAATGTCGGTACGACGAATGATCAAAATAATATAAATAATAACGGACAATATAATAATAAATAGAGGATAGGTTTCCTTTTGTCTAGTTTCGTAGGCATTAGACCCGCTCACGTACATAGAATAGACACTAGGCTCTGCTCCTCGCCAGTAGTCGTTTGTGTATTGTATCTGTTTGTTTAGATACCCTGGACTGGGATTTGTTGTCAGATACTGTACGAGCCCGTTTCATTACTAGAGTCTTACAGTAAGATACATCGTTACTAGGATCTGGTAAGCGGTATACTACTGGACTTTACGGTTAGAGATATTCTATAGCTTCGTACTAGTAGATTTGTAGGCCATAGGATAGCCCTTACCGTAGAGGATCTCAAAATAAATCTGCTCAGTTTGTATGTATATAATATGTATGTATGTATGTACTGTATGTCCATCGATACAGTCATCAGATTTCGCTCTCATTCCTTGCTTTGTTGCTCATTCGATGCGTAACACGATGCAGACAGCTGTCACTGTTTCCGGGTTTTATTTTTCCACGTTTATTCGCGGGAATGCGTATTTTGTGTTCGATCGGGCGAAATTTATCGAATTATTTCGGTTCTTCTATCGGTAATTAATTATTTAGAAGGGTAACATTTATCCCATCTGGTATAAAATTAACATGAGTAGATTTGCCGTTTCCCATTCTCACAAATTTATATTTTATTCGATGGTTTAATATAAATATGTATGATTATTTATTGATTAAAAATGAAATGGTGTATAAAATAGATGTAAAAAAGTATGTAAGTATTCGCTACACAGGATGAACTCGAAGCTAGCTGGACACAGATAAGTAGCAAGCCAGGCTGGAGTGTTGATTGGGATGGGTTATCTGTTGCGAACTGTCCATGACTAATTCTGCTTTCTCAATGGCTGCATGGAAGGAGAGGTTTATACCATTTTAGTTTTTTTATTGTTTTACTGTTCTGAATATTAAAAGTGATTATTTCTGTAGGCCCACTTACTGTATTATTATTTCTGTATTATTATTATTGTCTGTGTGACTTTGTCATCGGCTCAGATAGGGGTGACTTTCGACTCAATAAAAATTAATCCCTCTCCAGTGGAAATTCGACGCAAATAACAGCTGATTACTCTCAAAAATAAAACTGTAACCTGTTCTATTGTTTTAGTTTATTGTTTTGGTTAAAATAACATGCCACTGTAACCTGCTTCTCTCCCTAAATTGAGAATTTAACATTGAGGCGGGATATTAATTCGACAAGATGAGATTTGCGTCCAGTCCCCCCCCCCTGTCTCCATCGGCTATACAATCAAACACATCTCCATGAAATCTTGATTACTATAGCTTGTTAGAAAGGTCTTGCCGTAACTCGTTGCAACGTAATACTAAGAGCCATCTGAAGTTCCCCCATCTGCCGCTAGAGGGCTAATTATCTGATACAGAAAACCTGAACTCATTTGGTTGTTTTTAATCGTTTTGAGCTGAAACCTGACAGGTGTCTATTACAGCAAAGGCTCAATCTTTACGGGTACGTTGAGTCATTGCTCAGTATTCCAACTTTGTTATTTACAATCCATTTAGACTGAAAAAATTATTTTAACTCAATGTTTAATAGTACTATAGTTCAAGATAGCATTAACCGCCAATTAGCGCATACTGAAGCGCATCAAGCTGTTAAAGTTGGTGAAATTATTAAATTTGATGGAAATTGATTTGAGATTTGAGAAATTTGATTGAGAATATTAGTAGTTAGGATAGTATATTTAGTTCTCCATTACCAAATAGTGAGAAACTACGCTTCCTCATTGATTGTTTAGAAGGCTGTCCAAAGAAATTAGCGCAAAGATATATCGGACATCCACAAGGATTAGAAGAATTATGGAAACTGTTGCATGAGAGATACGGAGATGAGGCATCTGTAGCGCAATATCTGTATCGAAAGTTGGTTAATCGCAATCGTGTGATAAGTACTGAAATGATTGAATTTGTGGACGAGATTAAAGAAATCTGCAGACAACTTGATTGGCTGGATAAACACGAATATTATGATACCCCGGTCGTTGTTGGTATGATTTCTACATCTCTTCCTAAAGGCAGTGTATCCACACAATGGGATCGTAACGTATTGAATGCGCAACTTAATAACAAACCAGCTCTGGGCATGAAGGACTTCTTAAAATACCTCGATTACGAATCCTCGTTACTTATGATTACTCAACGCCGTGAACGCAACACAGACCCAAAAGTCAACAAAAATCCTACAACTAAACGTCGGGAGCGAGTCTATCAAACGGATTTGTCCACATGCGAAGAAGAATCAGAGGAAAATGAGAGTTCCTATAATATATCGGATAATACTAAACGTACGACGCAACAGCGAATGGACCCTAGATCTCCATCTCCTAGACGCAAAGGTCAATCAGATAGACCCTCACGTGACCGTACCCCGATTTGAACTCTTAAAACCCAAAACGCAACGCATACTGAGGTAAAATCTTTTAAACCAATTATTAAGACAGTAACTTATGCTGGCTGTTCATTATGTAGTAAAGAGTCCCATAGATTATCACAATGTCCTGAGTTCATCAAGTTAAAACTCGAGAAACGAAGAGAAACGGCTGGTTTACTCAGAGTATGTTTCCTATGTTTGTGTCCCGGACATAGCAGAAACAGGTGCTATCTAAAGGATACTTATAAATGCATTAAATGTAATGGCAACCATCATTATATCTTACATCAGAAAGACATGGTGCCGCATATGGAAGCAAAAGTTCAGTTCACTGATTATTCACCCTACGATTCTTCTGGATATTCGGAACAAGAATTCGACACAGATGATTTTGCGACCGATAATGAAAGTTGCAACCATGTAATGGTGTATGAAGCCATCACCTATGAGTCGCCAACCACTCCAGAACAAACATCAGATGAACAAATATCACAGCAAACATCCGGCCCAAAATCGATTGGTGTTCGCAAATTCCCCGTTCTGCAAGTAAGATTACATTATAACAACTGCAACATCATAGTAAACGCCTTACTTGACACTGGTAGTTCAGGATAATTTATAGACCAAGATCTTGCCATCGAACTATTTGACGAGAACGATGGACACCCTATGAAATTAAATCTTTTGGGCGTAATGCAAATTTGGCAATCGGTTATTCAAACTCGTTATTACAAGGTTTCACTGTCTGACCCAATAGACATCTATAATGTGGGTAAACTAGATAACTTTAAAATGGTAGCCATAAAGAATTTTGCAAAAGCCAGGCACCAGCAACGACAGCGATTGGGGCAGCAATTGGGACAGCAACGACTTTGTAAAAACAACAACATACCGAGATACAAACTTGACCGCCAAGGAGTCCAATTATTGATCGGCCAGAACGCACCAGAGGCTATGGAAATTCTGGAAAAGTTCCCCAGTTCCCCTCCACCATTGACCACATACGCTGGTAGAATGCGGATAGGATGGTTCTGTACCGGTCCTTCTATTAAGACTTTAAATGAAAGAACAACCAATGATGAAACTTTAACTAATAATATTTACTCTGAAGACCTTTCTATTAACTACATCTGTTCACAACAACCCGTCAGGATCATGGAAGCAGATAGATTCGTGGAGGGAGGATCCGATTTTGGAATAAATACAAAATTTTCAAAATTTCCGGACCATACAAGTGACTCCAGCGATAACGATCTACCGACCTCTCGCTTCAATACAGACGAAGCGATTACAATGCTAGAATACAGAGATTACACCCGCTGTTTACTAACAGAATTGACCCCATTAACTAACTACTATACAGACACCGAGGAGGATAGGGATATTTTATTGCAAAAAAATATCTCTAACGCCGCTTTAACATAAAAAATATCTAATTGGGTGGATCAACAAAAGATGGAAGAAAATTCTCACGATAGAGCCCTATCCATCGAAGAAGAACGAGCCATACAGATCAAAAATGCCACCACCCATTAAATCCCTGTAGAAGGTAGATATGAAACAGGGCTCGGTGAAGTTAATGAACAACCGCGTCTTGGCCGAGAAACGTTTAAGTCAACTTAAGAGACGTTTAAACGGTGATCCCAACGCTTTAAGGATGTATAATGAACAAATGTCAAAAACCATCAGTGAAGGATATGCTACTGAGGTGCCACCTGATACTCCCCATACTGATCGCACGTATTATGTCACTCATCATTACGTGAAAAGACCTGATAAACCAGACAAGGTCCGAGTAGTTTTTGACGGATCAGCTCTGTACAAGGGGCAATCGCTGAACTCTCAATTACTAGCCGGCCCCAATCTACTGCGTTCACTTCCAGGAATACTGATCCGTTTACAACAATTCGATGTTGCCTTTGCCCCTGATATTGAGGGAATGTTCCTGCAAGTCAAGGTCACACAGGAGGATCAGGACAGCTTACGTTTCCTCTGGTGGCCTGGAGGAGATACCAGTAAAACACCTCAGGAGTATTGGATGAATATACAGGCCTTTGGGCTAATATCCAGTCCTTCGAATGCCTGCCATATTGTTTCTCGCACGGCAGAAGACAATAGACATTTATATGAATCTGGAGTAATCAAAAACATTAAACAAAACATCTATATGGACGATAATTTACATTCCGTGCCCACTGTACAGGAAGCTGTGTCCGTTGCTAAGGGAACAGTTGATTGTCTGAAGAAAGGTGGCTTCCGCCAAACTAAGTTCACCAGTAACTCCCGGGAATTCCTGTCCACCATTCCCAAAGCGGAAAGAGGCAGCCACGACTTAGACCATAGCACTGACGACTTGCCAGCAACCAAGACTCTTGGCCTTAGATGGGACACTACTACTACTAGCATCGGCATGCTGCATTGCAGCTGCATTTTTAAGAATGCTGTGCCGGCTTATCAACAAAATTGCACCGCCACAACTCCCTATCACCCATGACATTTGCTAGATCATCCGCATCTTTAAGGCCAGTGTCCTTTAAGATGCGTCTCAAGAAAGTCATGGGCTGTCCACCATGCTTATTCACTCCATGAGGCTGCCAAAGTACAAGATTATGCACTGGCTGGTCCTCACGGCGAAAGCAATGTCCTGCAAAGCGGAGGCGATTTTGTTCTAGTGTCAAGCTTGGGGGAACCAATGAGACACCTCCAATGTTATATAGTGTCTGGTTGGAGATGTGTGCATTGTACTTGACACAATGTACCCGGCGTAGCATTCTTGTGAATGTGCCATCCAGAGATTTGGTGTCCTCAGCAGTTAGAGCCCAGCATGGACTCCCGTAGAGGAGTACTGGAACTACTGCTGCTCTAAATAATCGGACCTTAAGTTTCCGATTAATTCTAGGTGACTTCCAAATCCTGGAAAGCCTATTCAAGGCTGCCCATGCCTTTCCCTTACGTATTCGAAGGTCCTCACCTGACTTCCGGATCCATGATCCCAGGTAACAGAAGTCGTCCACATGCTCAAGCATACCATCCTTTGAGCTTATGCTCATCCGATCAGAGACTTGCTGAGGACTTTCAAAGTTAACTGTCAGAATTTTGGTCTTTCTGGAGTTAATAAAAAGACCAACACTAGAAGCAGCATGTTCTAATGAGCTGAGGAGCCGCTGGGCTCCCTCTAATGATTCTGAGAGTACTCCTAAGTCATCAGCAAAGTCTAGATCAGTTAGGTACTTGGCAGGATTTCCTCGACTTCTGGAGCCAGTAGGTGGAGTTATCATCACCCCATCATCATTATGATGATCTAAGGACATGCGTAGAACATAGTCAACCACAATAATGAACAAGAATGGTGCAAGTGTGTCTCCTTGGAGGACGCCCCATAACACTTCAAATGGTTCTGTGTCACCATCAACAGTAGACACAAATGTTGTCGAACCATCGTATACTGATCTGATTGCTGCAATAATTTCATCAGGAATCCCATATAATGAAAGTATGCTGAACATACGTGAGCGAGAGACTGAATCAAAGGCCTTGAAGAAGTCAACAAAGATAACAGCCAGATGCCTGTCTTTCTTTTTTGATAACTCTTCAATTATCCTTCTAAGTGCCAAAATGGGCTCCATGGTCCCACGACCTTTACGGAACCCATTCTGATTTCCACGTAGCAGTCTCTCAATGGGATCCCTGATGCGATTTAATAGAATTCTATTGTATAGTTTTGCAGCAATCGAGATCAATGAGATTCCCCGAAAAGAACCATAGAGTGTTAGGTTGCCCTTCTTGGGAACTGGCACCAACTTATTTGTTTTCATGGGACACACAACGGGATGAAATGTTCTTTAAAGTTCAAACTAGACCTCCAGGCATAAGTACCAAACGTATTTGCCTCAATATATTGAGTACTCTGTTTGACCCTATAGGCTTTATAATTCCTGTCATTGTGAAAGCTAGGCAGATAGTTAAATCTATGTGGGACCACAATCTCACGTGGGATGAACCTCTAGCAGGAGATCTGCTAGATAACTGGCTCAAGTGGGAATATGCCCTACCCAACATTGAAAACTTCCGGGTACCCAGAGCTTATTTCCCTAATGCTCTGCCATCGCACATGTACCAATTACACATGTTCGGGGACGCTAGTGACAAGGGCATTGGTATCATAGCCTATTATAGGGTCACTACACCACAAGATACTCGGGTGTCCCTAGCCGCGTCCAAATCTTTGATAAAAAGCAAAGATTTAACAGTGACGAGAGATGAACTAAAGGCCGCACTGTTTGCAACTACTGTTGCCAAAAATATCCTGGACGAGACCGTCTTTGTAATATCTAGAACCGTTTTATGGACAGACGCAGCCATAGTGTGGGAATATTTGACACCGTCTGCGGTTTTAGCGTATACATTACAAACCGAGTATCAATAATACTCAACCGCACCAAGTTAGACCAATGGAGGTACATCCCCGGACCTCAAAACCCGGCTGACATACCCTCCCGTGGTGCGACACCTACTGACCTTTTAAATTCAACATGTTGGTTGAATGAGCCCGATTTCCTTTCCAAACCGAAAGACCAATGGACTCCTCATATTACCCCGGAGGAAATGAGGCAAGTCAAGGGTCTAGAAATAGTTAAGCCAAAAACCAGGCCCTCTAAGTCAAAGCTTTTTAAGCCTGTTGACATAGCAACCAACAACTATGTAAACAAAACTGGTAGTCAAATTCCAAACCTTCCCCCGAATATTGATTTCCAGCCCAAAACTGCCGTTAATGACCCTGAAAAATCCACTGACCAACTACTGTTACCAAATGTGGACATGGGCTTATCCCTGCTAATATGTCGAGCCATGAACCATTATAGCTCGTGGAATAAAATGCGTAGGGCTGTAACCATACTGAAACAACTCTTCCACTATAGATACAGAGCTAAGACCATACCTATGATAGGCTTAACTGCTAATGAAGTAGATAAATCAAATTTTCACTTATTAAGAGTTTCACAAAGACTGGAGAAGCCTGAGAAATATAACCAGCTCAGTGTTGACCCCCTAACTCCATTAGCAGACAAATTCTCCAGTATAATGATCAATGGTTTTATTCGAGTTGGAGGTCGCCTTACTAACGCTCCGATCTCTAGAGATACTATGTTTCCCATACTAATATTCGACCCGGAAATTCAAATCAAGTTGATACAGGATGTTCACTACCGTCTCTATCACGCCGGGAGGGAACATATTAAGCGAGATCAGAACGCGATACTACCTGGTACACACCCGCGCAGCTCTCAACCAAATATTACGAAACTGTATACCTTGCAAAAGGATTTATAGCAAGCTGATGACTCAACTAGAAGCGGCGCTCCCTAGGGAAAGAGTCAAATGTTACCAACCCCCGTTCACCCACACCGGCGTAGATCTCTTCAGAACCATCGAAGTCAAGCGCGCCCGTACAATGGTGAAAAGATGGCGTGTCATCTTTGTTTGCATGACTTTTCGAGCCATTTACTTGGATATGGTTAACGATATGTCAATGAAAAGTTTTATCCTTTGCCTGAGAAGACAAATCGGTCGACTGGTACCAGCCGCACTATGAGATCCGACCAGGAAACGAATTTTATGGGCACCAACAAGGAAATCACTAAATTCATAGCCGATTGGAACGATCACCAGCTAGCCCTAGAAGAACACCTAAGGGTATCGGCATCAACATGGACGTTTAATGCAGCCGATGCGCCTTGGTGGGGTGGAAGTTGGGAACGACTAATTAAGAGCACGAAGATCGCGTTCCACCATATCATTCCATGTAAAGCCTATCTAACCAATGAGCTACTCCGAACTCTCTTAGAGGAAATAGCGATTTATTTAAATGATAGGCCCCTCTTACCTGTTTCATCTAATCCACAAGCCATGGAGCCACTAACACCATCCCATTTTATGCTGAGAAAACCATTAACGATGTTACCGAAATCCACACCACAGGACGGTGATGAGCTGCTGAGACGCACCTGGCAAATGATGCAATTATTATCTCGTCGATTTGCTACACATTTTGAAAGACACTACTTACCATCGGTCCAGCTCAGAACCAAATGATTTTCTAAGAAGGAAAATGTGTCAGTCAGCGATATTGTTTTCTTAGTGGATCAAGACCAACCTAGAAAAAACTGGGAAACAGGCCTGATAACAGAAAATCATCAAGGGAATGATGGTTTGGTACGCTCAGTTGAACTAGCTATTTGGAGAGCTACACCTAAACCAAAGGTACACTATTTCAACTGACCCATCAGACGCCTTTGTTTATTATAACTGGCAAGGGAACGTTCTGGTAACTACGCGCAACAGAGAGTTAGACCAAGCAGTCTAACATACAAGCTTGAGTAACGTCTTGTAGTAGGTTATGATTGAGTGTGTAATTATTATCAACCACTTGGTATAATGTGGGTATTAGTATTAGACTACAGTGCACGGTAGCAACAAAACCTACTTCTGTTAATTGTACGTTGTATATGAACAGCTGCATGTGCAACAATTTAATTTAACAGTAAATTATTTGACTTAAAACTTAAATAATTCAAAATAAGTGACTAATTACTAACGACAATACTCAATCGTGGAAGCGAATTGTGCGACGTTACAGGCATAGAAATATGCATTTTTTCAAAAAATTTTACGAAATTAAATTCAAATAAATAATAATTAATAATAACAATTAAATTTAATATCGCCATAAATGCCCAAATAACTATTACTGTAGTTACTAATGTGAAATAAGTGTGAGAGGTGAGCATTCTAATTTCTATTTATCAATATGTCACGGAACAATTAATTAAATAACAATAAAACAACATGTTTCCCAGGAAACATAGTTAGAACTCGTACAACTGTAAATGCAATTGCTTAACACAGCTTGTATGGGAGAGGTAATATTGTTATCATACATAAAACAGTGACATTCTGGTAAATGTTTAAAGTTAAGCGTTTCTGAACCCTATTTTGAACGAATGTTAGCCAAAAGTGCACATATAAGCACCAAATTAAGCTAAATAGAGTGAAAGACCCATAAATAGTGTGAGATTTACGGTATACACAATTGTCCAACCATCCATAGATACTATAGTCGCAGTAGATCAGTGATGGCTCCGGGCCAGTCCCCCGTATCCCTGGCTTTAAAAGAGTTTAGCATTTAGCCACGATATTTCGGTACCGCTGGTAGTTGCAAACTCGATTCTCGCCATAAGGGATTGACCAGGGACTGCGCCGCGGCGTGTCTCGGCGCTTTTGGGGCGATGACGCTCACCTACCCCGTATATAAACTCATCTACTCGAACTCATAATGTCTCGATCTTCAAAGACACCCCCCTCCGTAAAGCGACGTTCTCGGGGACAACATTCGGAGATGATGGATACGATGATAGCTGACTATACCGGCGAATCCACTCAGCTCGCCCAAAGTATGGAACCGCGTATGGATCCTTCGGGAAGCTACATCGAACCGCTGATGAACCCCGAACAGCGCGACATCGAACAACAATATCGTGAGTTTATTCTCAAATACACCAAACGCGATGGGAGTTATAACAGCTTCCTCACTACTGGTCACCCTATGGACTTACGGGACATTGATGACCAACACGTTGAATGGGACATGAAGATGTTCAAACTTCAAGTTGAGCGGCAATGTAGAAACGAGATTCAAACTCAACGCGACTACCAGATTCGTGTTGATGTTGCGGATGACGATACAGAGAACTCTTTTCATCTCTTCCGGTTTGAGGACTATGTTATATTCCTTCGTGAGACATACCTAAAGGTCGCTAGCCAACAGGATTTACAAACTCTCTACCCCAGAGGCGTTCATCCTGATCCAGTTAAGGAGATCAAACGACTCTATCACACCATGATGTACCTTACTGAGGGCTGCCCGCTCCCTGTCCTCCCCGACTCCTTCTACGACATGGAAGAATACTGCAAATCTGGTGTGAAGTCCCCATCTCCGAGTAAAACTGGCTTTTGGCTCTGGTACTTGTGTGGTCAATGCCCGCATCCCAACCAACAAGTCTCCACTATGCCTGCGAACCATCCCCATTGGCGATGTCCCCGCCATAGTTACGTCAAGTACTCGTACGGTGGGTTTGAGGAAAATCGATTTAATGTTGATGAGAAACGGTTACGTGGTCTACAGAGAGTACGTAAACCTATGATCCGCGTTCCGGAGTTTTCTCCCGGCCCGATGTTACCCATGGTAAAACCCATGACACTATCCCCGACCGATCCTCGCTTCTCCGAAACCATGTACATGTATTTCCGAGACCTTGTCATGGAGGAACAGATAGCTCCCCGCTACCAAGAGGAAGAGCCGACCCCACTCCAACCCTCTATGAT
This sequence comes from Nemertoderma westbladi, assembly GCA_032718475.1. Classification (NCBI taxonomy): domain Eukaryota; kingdom Metazoa; phylum Xenacoelomorpha; order Nemertodermatida; family Nemertodermatidae; genus Nemertoderma; species Nemertoderma westbladi. Next base: position 39,426 of record JAUCBJ010005855.1, on the reverse strand, counting down.
CAGTATCGGCCGTGGCAGTCTGCTACAGCGTGAGCAATCCATGTGGACCTCCCCCCTCACCTTCGCCGGGACCTCCAACGTCAATCGTAACTATCTAGTTACTGAGTTTCTGGACTCCCTACGAAACTCTATCGGTGTTGATGACCCAATCAAGTTATCCGGTAAACTTGATGTCATCCGACGGATGCGACTCCCAGAGTTTGAGTCCAAAGTCCGCCTCATCCAAGAGGAAATCGAAAGAGGAAAGGCTATTTTCCTTGCAGATGCCTTAAAAGAAAGCCAACGTCTTCGTGAAGAAGAGGAACAGACGGAGCGTGAACGTTTAAACGACGAGCGCGAGCTAGTTTCCTTGGTCCAACCCGCGGTCCAAACTCTTATGGAAGGGTTCCAAGGTAATGCGCAAGCTCATCCGTCTGGGTCTGTAAAGCGTTTCGGTGTCGCTTACAGTCAAACCCGAACGATACCTTTCGACACCGACATCTCCAACCCTAACCTGGTCGCCGATGCTCCAATGCTGGAAACCCACATTGTTGAGCCCTTTCTCGACAAAACTGACGACGAGTGGATTATCGCTCCCCTTGGCCGAACTGACCAAATCAAGTCACTGATCCGAGATAAGAATCTGGAAAGACGTCCTCTCCATCCCCCGTTCTATGGGATTCAGGACCATCCGGACTTCATTCTCCTCGTTCAACAGTACGTGATGAAACCTGAGGATCCCGCCTGCAGTATGGATTTTCTACCTCTAGTTAATCTGCTCGATGTTACAGAAATCGAACCCCTGCAGAAACATCTCGATCACATGGTTAAACTGAACGCCTTCCGTAAACCCTTTAATATACACGAAGTGGGGCCTTCGCGCAGCACGAAGTTGGCGAAGCCTTAGCGAATTGACACTGTTAGGGGGTGGGTCAATTTATGCAAATAGTTGTCGTCGTTAGTTGTTTTCACTTTCAGACCTTTGGCCCTCTAGCGGCAGACTGGAGAACTGCAGATGGATTCGCCTCCTTTGAAAGTCACAGCTAATGGTCTAATACATATCTGCCAAGTTTCAGCTTAAACGGATTAAAAGCAAAGAAATGGGAGGGCATTTAATGTTTAGACATGTGGCCCTCTAGCGGGAGACCATTGCACTGATGGTGTCTGAAAGTCTCTCAAAAATCTCAACTTTTGCTCATATTGATACCTACAAATTTTCAACTTGGCAGCTTTAAATCCGACAAAGTTATTAGCATGTCAAAATCGTAACGACGACGACGACGATGACGACGACGACGACAACGACGACGACGACAACTATTTGCATAAATTGACCCACCCCCTAATAGTGTCAATTCGCTAAGGCTCCGCCAACTTCGTGGCTCGCCCCACAAACTATAGAAGACAAACCCGCACCTCCCCATAATCTTGCTAATTTCATTATTGATCGATTAATTCACTGGAACGTCGACGTGCGATTTCGGGAAGACAAACTCTCTACGGTGATGAAAGAAAAATCCGTCGTAGAAAACGTCCAAAGTCACAAATCGGTAGTTATCGCCCGAGGCTCCATCGGATCCCTCGACAGCTTATGGACACCAGTTGAAGTGGACAAAACCATTGCGTATCTCGAATTTAATAACATGCTCGAGATTATCCAGCAGTATGGTGTGATGCTATACGACAACAAAGGTTCCGTTTTGAATGATGAACTCGGCACCACACGCTAATACATTTCCGTTGTCTCACCGGAGCCACTCATGTATTCACGCAAACCTCCCATAGCTCTAACGCATCTTTTACCCCTCCGTCCTTCCAGGAAATGTTACCTCGACATGGACAGTTCGAGAAGTCCTACTGTTACGTCGTTGCAACCAAGCGGCACCCTGCGCTCGCTATCAAACCCTCAATGCTACCACAACCTGTCCTTGACCTGTTGTTCAACGAGACGATTTGCAAACTCGGTTCAGCAATATATCCCGACCTATACAAGGATTTCGACTCATTGTTAGATATTCCTTACCCCTTTGCGGACACGCAAATGATCCTCCCGTGGGCTCAGGAACGTGGCTTTTTCCGCGTTATTTACGAACGCGTGGGAAGCAGAATGCGCAGAGCTGAACGTACCGGCATCGGACATATCTCATTCCATGAACTCGGTTGGGATTTCAAGGAAGGTCGGTATAACCGCTATTTAAATCTGTACGGTGATAATTATTCCCATTATTATTTTAATGGTCCCTTGACCGCTCCGGGTGCAGTTTATTCAAATATTAGTGTTCCCCTTTGGCCTTCTTTGGCTATTTATATGATTTACGAGAACTCTGTTGTGTCAGGTTGGTTGGCCAATACTTGTAGTAGAACTTTGAGGTCACACCCCTTAATTCTCTGCACCCAGCTTGCCAAAGTCAACCGTGAAGGGAAGTTCCAATGTTTCGAATGTTTTCAAAGATTTTTATTCCCTTTCTTTGGTATTGATAGCCAGTTCTGTGATCACCTTCTGAAGGGACAGGTAAATATACGTCTCTCTGCTTTCGAGGATTTAAATCTAAAGGGTTTCGCTATATTTAAGGATGTATGTGTTAAAAACCTACATTCGACTATTCTAGAACGCCCCATCCTTAAGTCTGGGTATTATGTCTCGATTGTCCAAACTTCGGACAAACAGCTGGCTTCTTATCTAAAGGATTCCGCAACAGATAATGTCCTGGAATCTAAATCCATCCATCCCACTTCTGAGTCGGATGATGACGGTGAATTTATTATGCCGTGGCACCTTGGACCACAACCTTTGACGAGATTCGCTTCGTTCGGGTGTGTCTCAAGGTAGGAAGCGCTGCGTTCAATGTGGTTCCCGTGCGCATAAAGCACCAGCTACCGGCGAGATTTGTCAAAGCTATCTACAATGTTCGGACCTTCCCCTCCATTGTCCATATTGCAGATTGTTCGACGATCATACCTTCTTCAACTGCCCGCAATTCGCTGAACAATGCGATAAATGTCGTCTTAAAGGGCATTACCCGGGCTCTTGCACCTTTGACTTGACACAACGGGACGACGATACATCCCTCTTAAAGTATATTAAATTGTGGGAACATTACACTGACTTAAATCAAGTCACGCGCCTACGCTACGAGTCTGCTCGCTCGTATTGCGGAGTCTTTGCATTCAATCCCTATTATTTCGCTATTGAAGTGCAAAGATCCCACCTTCCACCAGTTATTATTAACCGTTTCGGAGCTTACTAACACTCAGTATGTGCGGCCCTTTCTCCGTCGTATGAACCCCGGTGACGTTACGACCTACAACCTTGTTGAATTCATGCGGAAAGACTCGAACTACGGGTACGACTTCGTCGCCGCTAATCCCGAGTTGCTACAAACTTCGGATCGAGTTGCTTACCTTCGTCATACGGCGCGTCTTGCTGAAGAGACTGTCAAGCCGCCCAGGTTTATTTCCGACAGAGGAGGCATTGCGACGTCATCGCAAACTCTCAAAAGACCAGTTACTGCGGCAATTCTTCAAAAGGCAGTACAATCCACCCTGGTGCCTTCCTCCAGGTCCTCACTGGCCAAGGTACTTAGAAAAGGCGTAAAGTTGTTGCGACAATCCGTTTCAGTGACCACTACGACAACTGAACCTCAACCTGGAACTTCTACCGGAGGACCCGCATTATGTGCTGTTGCGCCCCATCCGGATTCATTGGAGATTCATCCTTCCGCCGCTGAAGGGCTGCAAGTACGAGGTTCCCCACCTTCGTCAACCAATAATCATTCACCGTCGACAAAGCGACGCAAACGCTCTTCTAAAAAGAAGAAAAGTCATAAATAAACATTGATTCTCGACACTTCTTTATATTACCTTTATTTTACTTTATATGACTCATATCTTTATTTTATATTATAGGTAAAATAAGGTGTCCCCAAGAATCCATTTAGCTTATTTTTATTATAAACTGAAACATTTTATATGCTTCGAACGCTTTCTCGCACTACAACTTAACTGCTTAAGGAGTTATGAGCATTTGGTAACTCTTAATTATTTGTTCACGAGTTGAGATGTTTTTATATATGATTAACTACGTACGCTCTGTATAATTCTAGTTTGGTGTTGATAACTGAATTATTTACTTATTAGATTAGTTTTTATGTACGAACTTGAACCGTTTGCCTGTATTTGAACTTATTGTTACAGGGAACATCCAAGGAGTAAGTGATCCCCTATTGGCTCATAACAATTACATTGATCTTCCCTGAGTATATAATATTTGTTAGCTGTTAATTTGTGTATGTGATTTTGTAGTTCTGTAGAGATTACTTCTCATGCAGACGCGCCTTGTTAATAATAATTCTACTAGCACTTGTAATTTGTTCTGTCGTTAAACATAATTTGCTCTCTTATTGTTGATTATACCGCCGATATTACGTAATCAAGGAGACTTTACACGCGCCAATTATAAGGTGGGTCTATGCAATTAAGTATCAGTGGTAATCTGGACAATTGTAATAGAAGTGTGTCGCTCTATCTCTGACTTTTTAAATAATTAATATATGGCGATATACCAGACCATTAATATAAGAAAGGCCCTTATTATTAATTGTATCAAGATTGAGAGTTGTCATAAATTAATTACGATAGAAATATTTATATAATTGTACATAAAGGCAAGTCACTATACGTTTCTCCTAAAGAGAAACACAAATACCGCACTTGAGTTCTTATAGAATTAATTAGTCAGCCAATAATTGCTTGTTATATTGTGTTGTCACATCCTCCCGGTATCGTATCTCAGTTAAATACAATAGATAATCAAATACCGTATTGAACCAAATAAGTTATAGAATAAACCAACTTATGAGAGGAAGGCAAAGGGGAAGCGACCGATGCAGTAAGCGGCCCTTGTTGACAGGTACACTAGCGCAATCCCGTTTATTGTGTCAGACCAGCAGTTTATATCACGCCATAAATGCATGAGTTCTCAGCTTTGAATGCTACAAGTCACAAATAGACGAAATTGAGATTGAATGAACACAATTTACTAAAAGCGCTAACAGCACCAGTGTTTGCACCACTGTCTGCACCACTGTCTACACAAACTGCCTGCACCACTGTCTGCACCCCTGTCTGCACCACTGTCTGCATCACTATCTGCACCACTGTCTGCACCACTGTCTGCACCAGTGTCTGCACCACTGTTTGCACCGCAACTGTTTGGAACATATGCTGTCCGTACCTAATATGTACTCGCGTACTGATGAATGGCAATAGTTCGCACCTGTAGGAAGTACAGGTTAACCCAGGGGTTCGTAGGACATGACAAAGGGGGGGGGGGGGGGGGGGGGGGGGGGGTGTTTCTGTCTGAATATAATTATTTGATCCTAAATTTGCGGCGTCCAGGACGGCGTCACGCTTACCCTGATCTATAGGTCTTACGGCGGGCAAGGGCGTCGAACAAAGTCTTACCTTTCTCACAAAGCGGGCGCTGCATGGCAAGTGGAGTATTTCGAAGGGGCAAAGGGGGTGCGCGGTCAATCCAATGTGGGCGCTAGCGTGTTGTGGACATCTTTTCCCTGCGTTGCTTACGGCCTAACGGTCTAGGCTGCCATCTTCCTGATGTTTGGCTGTCCCAAAGTTGGACCAAAAGAAAACATGTTCAGGAATTTGCAGTATATTTACAGTTTTACAAAGGAATTATCAAACGAAGTTTCAACAAGAAACCGAATAAACTAATTTTTACAAGAGTAAGGATTTAGGTTCTAAGAAGTAAGTAAGAGTGATAACCGAAGGCAAACCGGCCTTTTATACTAAATATCGCACATGGAAACTAAACAGAATTTTCCACAGCTTCACATTTGAGCAATAAAGTGCTTCGTGCCCTATGATTGGCCCAGCTCATCGTTCAACGCAATCCGGCCCTTACACTAATCTGGGACATGGAATCCTAACAGAATTTTCCACTGCCTCACATTTGAGCAATAAGATAATTTATGCCCTATGATTGGCCTGGCTCATCATTCGCTACGTTGTACGCTTCTCATTGGCCTACCAATTAGCACCAAACGAAAATAAATGGCCCCAAAATACAAATTTCCCAACCGGGATTCGAACTCGTAACCTATGTAATGTAACCAACGCCTTAACCATCTGACCACTACGCCACGAGAGTACCTAAGGGTTTTATGTGTACAAATATGAATAGGCATATTACATTACTGTAACTTAATCAAAATGCGTCGGATTTTCGAAAGTTTTTACGTTAAAGTTAAACTACAAATGCTACCTTATAGTGAAATAATTCATCACCGCTCCATGAAAACAGTAAGTAAGACTGTTTTCACCAATCGAAATATAAAATATTTACAAACTACTTCTAAATCTACTGGTAGGGCCTAAAATATAAAATATAATCACTATCTAATTATTGCATACTTAATATTGCAGATACGGCGTAAATACAATCGATCGTACATACAAATACAAATTTACTAATCAACTTTAGTGCCTAAAATACAAAAAAGGCTTTCGGTTATCAAGGTAAGCAAATTAAACAAATCAGAACAAATAAATCAAAACAAATCGAACAAATAATTGTAACTCTTTCGATAAATCTTTATATATTGTAAATATACATAATAAACTTCCACCAAATTAAATCAGTTCAAATATAAAATAAACACAATACGCTAATAACTTCCAATAATGTCCTCCTGACGATCTAAATAGTTCGTCCTGCTGGTCTGGATATCTTCTCCTGAGCACCAATTGCTAACGGTAGGCTCGCAAGCCTTCCTTTCCATATCTCGCTCCTCCAAACCCAACATTCAAACATAATGTCCAATATAAATATCCAAATATAATATCCAAATAAATATCCAAAATAAATATCCAAATATAATATCCAAATCGGTAGGCTCGCAAGCCTTCCTTCCACTCGCTTCCTATTCCTTCGCTGAGCGGGCTCGTCCACGTCCTCTAGTGCGATTGGGGGGTGGTCGAGGTCGAACTGGGCTCGGACTTCGGCGTCGAGTCGTCGGTGGTTCCAAAACGCTAGGAAAGGGGACGACGGGAGTTTCGCACATCCGTCGTGCGCTCAATCCTCTAAATCCTCGTCCGATTCCAACTGTCGGCTTAACATCGGATCGAGTTTCTACAACGCTAGGAGGAAGTCAAAAAGGTAGGACCATTCCGTCCGTTGACACCTCGCTCTCTGACGTCGTTTGAATCCTAATGGGTTCATTCAAAGCGTATCCTGTCCCTCCGCGTGGTTCTCTAGCAAGGGAAACCGTGCCCCGAGTCATCCAGATTTGCGACTTCGATGTCGTCCTCTCGGCGACATTTACTATCTTTTTAATCTCTTGTCTGGCCTTCTGGGCTTTGAGTATACGAAATTGCTGATCATCCTGTGGGTGACGCGTCTTCTCTGCTAATGGCGTGGCCTTGAAGCCAGTCTCACGCAAAACGTCGGTCTCGTCTAGAATACACGAGGTTACGCGTTTGTGATAAAATGCGCTCCGGTATGCCCAAGCTATCGAATGCCAGGCTCCTCGATTCCGCTGTTCAACTCGCAGTTTATCGAATTCTCCGGCGGTAATCTTGTTCACCACAGTTTGAAAGTTCCAAGTATTCTTGTTGTCAGGGTGCACTTGTAAGAAATAGTCCCGCACAACTTTGAATCCACTATCCAATGGCAATATATCCAATACCTCCAACAATTCATCGTACTGAGGCATAGCCGATACATATCCTTCCTTTGACATTATGAGCGGGTTTACGGCCCAAAATCCCAAATGTGCTCTCATAGGGAAGCGGCGTCGCTGCGTCGATACATGCTCGTCTGCTAGATCCTCCCAATGGTCGAATAATTGTCGAACGATTTTAACTGTCATGTGCTCATAGGGGACGTCTCTAAGTTGACATTCGGATGCCCTATGGCCCTTAATATTACAATAAGTACACTGCGCCACGAAACGCCAGCAAGTGTAGAAAGTGTGCGAACGTTGATCCCCGCACCAGTTGCATACTAAATCCGGTAGAGATATGTGCTTCGCTCCGCACTTCTTTGCGTGATGGCCAGTTGCTCCACATCTGCCACAAATAGTGTTGGCAGGATACCAAACTCGCTCATAGATGAGATCTCCGATGGGGCGAGCGCTACCGTCCACGTGATAATTCTCATCATCTGGGTCAGTCGGTATGTTCGTCTCCGTAGGTTGTACACAAACCATGGCATCGCTTTTCTCCAACTCGCGTATCTCAGTTCGCGTCTTCCTCGGAAGGTTCTCCTCTACTTCTATGAGTTGCCGTAACGGTTCATCTATTAGCGTCAACTCGGTCGGATCCACATCGTCATGATGGGCGGTAGGCTCGCGAGCCTTCCAGGATCCTTCCGGGCGTTCGAATTCCACGTGGCATTCCCCGTCATAGGGTACTAACGTTAACATCGACGGTCTGTCAACTAGACTTCCCGCGTGAGTGAGATAGACGTCCCTGAAAACGCTAAGTCCTGCTCGCGTGAAAACTTCGCAGTGCGCATCGGTGTTATAAAAGGGTTGGAGAAATCGTCGGAATACATCAGTATGCGTCCTTCCTCCATCGTAAAAGGTATGTCCTTCGCCAAGACATAACGGGTGTCGCTTTAGGGTTCTGGATACTACGTCCGCGATGAAACAAACGTTAACCGAAGATTCTATCGCTAAATAGTATTGCAAGATTATCCGCGGGGGTGAAGTAATCGCCCAATACACGCAACCTCGCCACTTCAACTGTGACTCGAACTCGTTTACGCCGGGGGTATCTCCCTCTCCGTATACGTCCGTGTATTTGTTCCTCTTACTCTCCTTGTAATCCTAACTGAACATTAGATATGAGATATAACCCGTCCCAGTTTTTAGCGTGTTATACTCCCTAAAATATCCTTGCTCAATAGCCCAAAGCAACAATGGTCTAGTATCCACGTATGGCGTAGGCAATCGGTCCTCTTCCGTGGGCATCCCTGCAAAGTCACTAATGAGGTCATCCCGTACACCAGATCCGATCTTGACGATGCTCTTATCCAACACAACGTCTCGCACGGCCTTTGGCAACATCCTAGCTTCTATGCTACAAGCCAGGTCCATGGATTTAACTATCCGTTTTATCATCGCGTGTCTTTGCGTCGTTCCTTCCGGCATAGGCATCTTCCTATCACTCCTCTGTCGGCTGAAGACATGTAACACGCCATCTGGTGCTCTAATCTGTATAGTCTTTGAAGTGAGGCTTTGCTGATGGCTTCCTCCTTCATTATCGTAAAACATATAACCATTCTCTTTCAGAGATCGGCTAGTCACGTCCCAATCGTCGAGTAAATCGTCGGTAGGGTTCCAAATTCTCCCGATCGACTTTTCATCATCGAAACTAATAGGTTTACCGGTCCAATTGGTCGCGATATCGGTGTCGGTCTCAAACGTTCCAACTCCGATCCATAATCAAATCGTTTTCGTCAGATATCCTCGCAAGATACAAGGTGCGATATCCGTCCCCGCGCGATCCACTTCCTTAAAGTCCGTGATATGTGGAGGCACGTTGCGTACAATTTTTTGAACTATTATTTTTACGCAACTCGGTTGATTCTAACACATCACCGAAGGTAACCGATGGGAGGAAATCCAGGTTCGAGATGATCTCCGGGTGTTCAACTATAGGGATCTCGTAAATTGTCTCCTTCCGGGTCGGTATACTAATAGGAAAACTAGTTGGTCTCGCAACCGGTACTATTGCTCCAGTAGAATGGGGCTGAGGTTCTCGCGTCATCTCGACATGAGGTATCTGTAGTCTCTGCGACAAACGCTGAGCAAAGGTGATACTATCGAAGAGCTCGGGTGTCATCTCCTTGGGTTCGGTTTGATCGTGGGATATCCAATAGAATGGTAGGCTCGCGAGCCTTCCGCCGAACTCCTCGATCTCGCCTTTCTTGTACGCCTTGTACGCCCTGTAGAGGCTCAAAGCTTCCCGTTTCTCTTGTGTCGACTTATTAGACTTGTCCACTACCATGCTGTAGACGTCTGGTTCGACTAATTTGGGTTCGTAAATAACGATCTCACCCGCGTTCGGTCCACTCATTTTAAACGAATGATACGGATTTGTCAAAGGGTATCCGCCTTCTTGGTAACGTAGACTTTGGTGGTGTGAACATCGCGCTAATATCGGCTCGGGGTTCTCCGAGTTCAACCGCATAGGAATCGCGTTGTCTTGCTCGCGCATACACGCTCCACATTTATAAAACAGTTTGTATATGGAGAACGCGTCCTTGGTCTCTGGATCCGCTCCTCGAGCGCGTCTATAAAGATGCATTCCTTCAAATTCGTCTCTAGCTGCAGGTAAGGGTTCGTTTACCGTCAAATATTGCAGCGTATGATACAATCGGCGTATTTCGGTGTCTGGATCCTCGCAAATGTCGCTAGCGTCGCATAACGCATCGTAAGGATATAACGCATTGAATTCCGCGCGTAATTCCTCTGTTCTTTTGTTGTATGCGTCCAACCGCTGTCGCAGAACATTCGGGTCCGCCTTGGATTTAGCGAGCTTGGCCGTACTCCTAGCCATACTCTCCACTCCAAACACACTAAAGTTTTTAGCTCCATAACGATTGAATGGCGGCTGGTGCTCTTGTTCTTGCGTAAACCCTTGACGTAACTCTTTATACATCTTCTCCGCCATCGTATACGAATATATATGTGGTTACATATCGTTACGTTTCTACTAGATGAAGCACAAAATAGAGGTTAGATGTGAGGTGACTTATAGTTTGTCGGCTTTTGGCTCAACTCTGCTCTAAACCCCAACCCATTTTGCCTAATGATTTCGGGTTCGCGTGATTTCGCACTGGCTCCTAATCCAAAAAATGTGCCGATAAAAAACGAATTCCGGGTAAACTAGCCGCGAGTCTAAAATACTCACCTTTTAATTTCCCAAACTACGTTTCCCAAGAAAAATAGTGCAGTTGAGAATTAATTGGTCTAAATAATGGTAGACACGACTACGTAGAACAAGGCCGATTTTCTTTTTCCAAAAAAAATTTTATCGGTAGGCTCGCAAGCCTTCCATCCGCTCTTGTCCTCCCCAATTTTAATTTTTATCTAGCTGTATTCTAGAATTTGCTTTCACTGGAGAATCGCTTTTCTTAAATTTAAATCCAAACAAATGGATTTGTCTAATAATTTTTGAAAATTGTCTCACTTGTGGGTTCCAAGTGGAATTCCATTCCTACTGTACACACAATCCCGCTCCTATGTGATACATAAGGGTACTACCCTCCATGTTCACGTATAAAGACAATGGAATTCCACCGCTGTCTCTATCTACAGTGAAGAGGATTACAAATGCACGTACAGTAATACAAATACAAATAACTAAAATACCGTAGGTCTATGTGGCGGCCAACTAAGGTCCCACATCTATTTACTAATATTGGGTGGAGATTTGTAGTCTCCCGTCTCGTTTCTAGTCTCCTCAAGGAGTACGAGACGTTGTACAGGCCTATCTACGGTACGTCCGTCGATAGTCTTTACAGTAACTGTCCTCACTACACCAGATGTAGGGTGCGTGGTCAAAATGACTCCAGTCAACCAAAACCGTCTTTTCAGATTAGCTTCAGCCAATAAAACATGGTCACCACGTCTTAAACATCGGGTATTTAGATACCAAGAGGTTCTGGTCGAAATAGAGGGCAAATAATATTTCTGCCATATTTCCCAGAATTTATTTGCAAGCAATTGAGTGATTTTCCAAGCCTTGTTGCCGTATCCGTCACTATCAACGGGTACCGAAATGGGCAACAATGTCGTCGGCGGCTGCATAAGCAGGTGCGCTGGTGTCAAGGCAAACTGTACGTCGTTATTGTCTGGGATCAAAGCGATCGGTCTAGTATTTAAGATTGCTTCGATTTCTATTAGTAACGTCGTCAGTTGGTCGTCTGTCAAGATGTGTTGCGTCGGTACGACTTTAGCCATAGCTGTCTTTATTGAGCCAATCAGCCTTTCCCAAACGCCGCCTCTCCACGGACTGTCTGGAGTATTGAAAAACCAAACAATACGGTGAGGACGTAGTTCCTCGGAAATCTGGTTTTGGTCCAATTTTCTCAAAGCTCTGGTTATTTCGTTCCGTGCACCCACAAAGTTTGTCCCTTGGTCGCAGTATATGGATTTGACCAATCCACGTCTAGCGATAAATCGCCGTAAGGCTAGGATAAAGGCATTGGTGGTCAAGTCTGTCACTCGTTCTATATGGACAGCTCTGCTGGCCATGCAAGTGAAGATCAATCCCCAACGTTTTACCTGTACCCTTCCGCGTTTCGCGATTATGGGTCCAAAACAGTCTATCCCTGTCTCAGTGAAAGGGGGTCTAAACGCCTGTAATCTTTCTAGTGGTAGTTCACTCATTTCTTGGTGTCCTATCCTCGCGTGCACCTTCTTACAAATAATACAGTTCCGTGTTACCGAACTCAGTGCCTTACTAGGTCTAATCAGTACAAACCTCGAGCGTAAGTGTGATAGACAGTGGTGTCTACCTACGTGTTTGAGTTGTACATGTGCGTCCAGTATCATAGCGCGCTGTAACTCATGGTGTTGCGGTATGATGATAGGATACCTAAAGTCAAGTGCAAAGTCGATGTTTTGGAGTCTGGACTTGTGACAAAGTAAGCCCCGGTAAATAATCGGACTCCAACTCAAAATCGGTGAAGACTTAATCTGTTTACCTTGTTTGATCGCTGTGAACTCTCGTGCGAAATATCGCAATTGATAATGTCGAATGATATCAACTTCACAGTGGCCAATTTCCTTTAAGGTAAGTCTTCTAGGAAAGTCGCGTTTGCCTCTGGCATATTGTCTCAATCGTTTGAGCCATGCTAACTTGCGGCACACGTCAGTCCATGATCTAGTTAGGTTCACTATCCTGTCAACGTAAGTGTTGGTGACGTCATCGGGTAAGGTGTAGTCGTAGTGTGGATACTTGTCTGGACTTGGTAGGCCCACGGGCCTTCCGGTAGGTTTGTCTGAGTCCCCAAGTACGTCAATCTCTACGGTCTTTCCTTTACCGTCCGCACCTAATGTGTCGACTGGCAGTAATGGTTTCAACTCTACAGTGTCAGTGTGTTCCTGTGAGCCTGTAAGCTTCCTAACCTTAGTCACACGTTTACCTGTAGGTAAGTCAAGTACCTTCTTCGAGCGGAGTGTAATCCCTGTGGCCACACCTTTGTCGTCCAAAGAAGTCAAATTTGGTAAGTCTCTAAAAGTCCGCTCCAATGGGTCTTCTAATGGAGTGTCTAGTAGACAGTCTGGTGAAGCGTCTGGTGAACAGTCTGGTGAGACGTCTGGTGAGACATAGCACGGAACATCCGGCAAAATGTCCTGTCGTCGGTCCCAAAGTCTGTCTAGCGTAACTTCTGTCAGAAAGTCTGGTTCAAAGTCTGGTCTAAAGTCTGGTGGACAGTCTGTCGAGATGTCTGGTGGAAAGTCTGGTGAGACGTCCGGTAGACATTCTGTCGAGAGTTCCATCAAACAATCTGGCGAACAATCCGGAGAACAATCTGGTGTCTCTTCTGGTGAATAGTCTGGCGAGTAATCTGGTGAACAATCCGGCGAAACGTCTGGTGAAATCTCCCGCGGAACATCCGGCGAAGGATTCGTACAAGCGTCTGGTCGAGTGTCTGGCGAGACGTCTGGCGTAATGTAAGGTCTGGCGTCCAGGTCATCAGATTTCGTCCGTCCTTTTTTCCTCTTGACCTTGGCGTTGGCTTTCGCTTTAGACTTGACAACCTTGTCGAGTTTTATCTCGGCACCCTCTGGTATGGTGTTGGTTGTCGCGTCGAATAACGGTGGCCATTCGTCTGATGGTCGCTGTAGGAAATCGGGTCCTCTAAACCAAAAGGATTTATTGTCCGGTTTACAAAAGTCAAGCGGTTGCATCCCCCTTGACGCGATGTCAGCTGGGTTCAGCTTCCCTGGACAGTGACGCCAATCTTGTTTGAGCGACCGGTCTAATATTTCAGCCCGTCTGTTGGCTACGAAAGTCTTGAACTCAAATGTTTCGTTGTTTATGTACCAAAGTACCAACGTCGCATCCGTCCAATATGTGACCTTCAAGTTAGCCTCCAGCTCGCGTTGAACTAGACTGACAATATCGGTGGATATCGTCCCGGCTTGCAGCTCCCCACGAGGTACAGTCATATACTTCAATGGCATCGTTCTAGCCCTTGAAGTAACGAGAGATACATCGTAGCTGTCCAATGTCACTTGTCATCTAAGGTATAAAGTAACCCCCAATCCATCCTTGCTAGCGTCACTAAAGCTGTGAAGCTCTAAATCGGCAGGAAAGGTGGTTTGCAAAGGAAAGTATACCCTCGGTATGGTATAATCTTGTAGGAACGTCAGTTGGGCTTCCCAGTCCCTCCATCGCTCAGCTAACTTTTCTGGGATGGGATCGTCCCATTCCAGTCCGGCTTGCCAAATGCTGCGGAGTATGATCCTAGCATGTAGGATCACTGGACTAATGAAACACAATGGGTCATACAATCGACTCATGGTCGATAAGCAAGTCCTCTTAGTGAGAGGTCTAGTCTGGTCGTTGGACCTTACACGTACCCTAAAATTGTCGGTGTTAGGGTCCCAACTAAGTCCTAATACTTTGGTCGTCGGCAGAGGTTCTAGGTCTAAGTCCAAGTCACCTCCACTGCGATCCATCGGGTCAAATGAGTTCACCAGCTCGGGTTCGTTGGAAGCGAACTTCGTCAGGTGAAATCCGCCCTCATCGAGACAATCCTGGAGTTGGTGTGCTACGGTTGTAGCGCGCTCCAAGGTGTCACAACTCTTGAGGCCGTCATCCACGTAGAAGTCTCGTTCCACGGTCCGAACTACTTCTGGGTCAAATTGGTCTCGTCTGTCCAATGCTGTCTGCTTTAATGCGTACATGGTGCAGTTGGGGCTGTCCCTGGCTCCGAATACTCTTACCTGCATTTGGTAAGTTTCTGGCGGAAGTTGTAAGTTTCCGTCCGGATACCAAAGAAACCTCAAACTGTCCCTGTCCCGCTCCAAAGCCTTAACCTGGTGAAACATGGCCTCTACGTCACAGGTGAAAGCCACTTTGCGTTGTCTAAAACGCATTAGGACTCCCATGAGGTAATTATTCATATTCGGCCCGTCCATCAGTTCGCTATTCATAGACATCCCTTGGTAAAGCGCGGCGCAGTCGTTGACTACACGCACCTTGCCAGGTTTGTCCGGGTGTCGAACAAAATGATGTGGCAGGTAATATGTCTGGTCTGTGGTTACCTCGGGATTTAACATCGTAATGGCGTATCCCTTTTGGAGATACGTCTGAAGTTGTGCATTGTATTGCATATGGGCCATCTCGTCTCGCAACAATCGCTGCCTTATTGATTTGAGTCGCCTCAAAGCAAGCGGGTAATTGTTAACGAGCTTAGGTTGTCCATTGCGCCACAACATACCAACCTCATAGTGGCCATTCGCGGTCTGGCGAATGGTATCTCTCATAATATTTAATGACCGTTTTTCCTGTTCTGACATAGCGGTCTCGTAACTACCGGGTTCTGCTGAGTCCTGTTCCAACCATTGTATGGTCCGTTCAGTCAGCAGTCGGTCAAGCGCTGCTTGCACTGCGCCATGGTCCTCGTCCACGTCTTCGTCCGCTGCGGTGGCTAGTGTCAAGGTGTCTGGTAGGCTCGCAAGCCTTCCGGTGTCACTAGTCGGCGTCGAATCGTCGTGCGGCGGTTTGACAACCTTTTGATCTGTCGGTAGGCTCGCAAGCCTTCCAAGATCAACGACCGGTGTCGAAGCCTGGTGGGTGGGGTCAATGACCTTCGGATTTTTCGGTAGGCTCGCAAGCCTTCCAAAATCCTCGTTCATCGAGTCATCCACGGCAACAACCCTTTGGTCTTCAGTAGTCAATACAACCTGGTCTACTGCAAGTAGTTGTAAGTCAGAGGTCCGTATGGTCGTGTCCAGATCGGTTACGTCAGTATCGGTGGCGTCTGCGTTAGTGACGCAAGTCTGTCGTAGTGCCGTCCGTACAATTGGACCACAGGAGTGTGAAGGAGAATTATCTATCGTGTTAGTCAATAAACTACACGTACTCAAAACGTCGTCCTCCTGGTCACTTACCTCTAGTGAACGTATTGGTGCTCTAGTATACCAACCTATGGGAGTTCTACATGCGTAGGGGTTGCCCGCTGTAATAACAGATGGGCGTGTCTCCCATACCTGATGTAAGTTAAACTGGTCTGTCCCAATTAACATCGCAATGGAATGATAATTAACAGGACATTCCGGTATTCCAAGGTGTCGGAAACACTTACGATCTTCCGGTGATTGCTCTGGCACAGGGCCGAGCAAGTTACTAAAGTCCTTCGTAGCTGCAAAGGTCAAATTTCTTACCGGAAGTAATGAGCGCTCCTCCTTGCTGTGTTCCGCTTTGGAAAGAAGAGTGTCTAAAGTTAGTTTTACTCTTGTCACAGGGATCGCTCTCTTACCATGCATGCTACTTACTGTATGCTGAGCAGTCTTACCTTGACTCATGTCCGTAACTACGTCGGCTACTTGTTCGTCGACATAGCTATGCGATGACGCAGAGTCTAAGATGGCGTATATACGCTTGCTCCCTCGGGTTCCGGTAATCTTTATGGGAATCACGCTAAACCCTTTCAATTGGTTCTGTGTGAGGAGCGTTATCGATGGCTGTTCCTCACCTGCATGCACGTAGAAAGTGTTGTCTTCCTCCTCGTCCTCGTCCGATGATCCTGACTGATCCATACAGTCGGTATAAAAGGTACGGATCTCGCGCGGCGCACGCTCCTTATAAAGAGCGTCGCATCTAGCCGCTTTATCTGGATGCTCTCGTCGAAAGCGTCTGGTCAGAGTATGACTGGTTGTGTGAAGCAACGCGTCATGGTTACGTCCACACAGAGAACATGTATCGTCGCTTGTGCAATCCTTCCGGACGTGTCCTGGCTTCATACATCTCCAACAGGAATCTAGAGATCGGATTTGGAGTCTCCTCTCCTCGATCCCTAACTCTTTAAAAGCGTGACATCCACGTAGTTTATGTCCGCTATGGTTTCTGCCGTTCCGCTCGCAGTATGAGCATCCCACAAAGTGCCGGCAACTGTTGTCATGGCTGCGTGGTGCCGATAGGCGTCAGAACTTTAGAAGTCTCAGTAGGGGTGGCGTAAGTAACGGCTTTCGCGTTCGTCGGAAACGGTTTTGTCCGATTCGGCGCAGAAATAGCTATCCCTTCCGCCGCGATATGGTGATCGGTATAGTTCGATCGAGTCTCGATCACGGCCTCCCGTGAAATCAGTTGATAGACATCGGTGAGTTTTAATAACCCTCCGGCCTCTTCGCGCTGGTACTCGATGCGTCGCCAGTCTCGTCGTAGTCGATGGTGAAGTCGACCGATTATTCGAATGAGAACCGTCGGTGCGTTAGCGTACTCGAGTTGTCCAATGGACCGTAAAGTCCCTATAGCGTTCTTTATTTCGTCCGCGAGTCGTAAAAGGTCGATCGGTCTCGAAATGTTGCCTCCTCTGCAGAGGTCTTCAATAATGGATTTAGCCATGGCGACATTACCTCCGTAAATCGAATATAAACAATCGTATGCTAACTCGAAGGCATCGGGAACTCCAATAAAGGGTTCCGCTAATCGTTTCGGCTCACCAGACAGAACTTGGAGCAAGTAATTAAACTTCTCCGTCGAGGTGAAAGCACACTTAGCGATCTGGGACTCTACGTAGTCTACCAGTGTGCGCCAGTGTTTCGCGTTGCCAGAGAACTTCGGCGGTTGCTGTGCCGGTAATCTGTGTCTAGCCGCGAATTTCGCAATCTCGCTAACCAAATCCAACTGTCCGCGTCCCTGTTCGGCGGCGTCGTCCAGTCGCTCCCTTCCGCGCGTTGTTCGTCGGTAGGAATTATTAACGGGATCATCTTCTCGATGTGTCGGAGTCCGTCTAGTCTCCTGTTCTCTCCTCGGTGGTCGATGTTGTCTAGGTTGTTCCAACTCCACGCTGGTTCGAGATCGATCCGACGGTTGCGCTTCGAGTCGTTCTTCGAGTTGAGCTATTCTGTCCGTCATCTCGGTGAACTGTTTAGCGCTGATCGTTTCCGCTGGTTTCAACGTGGGTTTCTGTTGGGGTGTTTCTCGAGGTGGATTGTCGATGTATGGATTCGTCGACCTCTCCTCTCGTTTGTAATCTTCCGCCGCTCCAGTACGGAATATTTCCCGTTCCGTCGACTCCGAGTCACTAGATGAGTCGCTGTCGTCCGGATAAGGTGGCTGGCGGGTTCGTGTCCGGCGTATTATTCTCGGTTTCGTCCGTTGTGGTCTGGAATCTACGGCTCTCCGTTGTTCGGTAGGCTCGCAAGCCTTCCACGAAGTCGTAGGTCTCGCTATACGTTGTCCGATCCTGTGGGTACTACCCACATCCATCCTCCTCCGTAGTTCGGTAGGCTCGCAAGCCTTCCACGAAGTCGTAGGTTGCGTCGAACATTGTGTCAACGGTCGAGTGAAATAGTCGGGTTTCGTAGTCGGTCTGTAAATAACTGGATTTGCACAGCACGTCACAGGTTTAACTTGTAATGGTTTACTCACCTGTTTAATGGTCATAAACGCAGGTTCCTCTCTTCCTACAAGTAGACTACGACTTACTGTAGGTGGACTAGTTATGTTACCTGCTAAAATTGGTGATGAAGTCGCCCTAGGTTGCGGTATTTCCGTCACAACAAACCTGTTGCCTTGCGTCGAACGCACAGGCGTTATTTCCTTAGGTTTCGTAACGAAGACCGGTTTTATCGGAGTCGTGGGTTTGAGCATAGGAATAACTTGGGGAAAACGTTTACAGTAATCCTCGACGAACTCCTCTCCTCGATCTATCGCTCCCACACTTCCTTCCTCGATCTGCTTCTGTATTCCGCGATATCGAGCTTCCATACAATCCAGGGCAGACAAGTCGTGTCCAGTTCGCGATCTTATAGATCTATCTCTCGCGTCGAGTTCGAGGTCCGCTTGCGCGTTCGCTGTCTCGCGCGATCTACGATTCAATTCGAACTGTAGTTGCATCTCCCTTTCGCGTCGATCCGCTACTTGTTGTTGTGCCGCTAACTCCGCTTCCTGTATAGCTAATCGAGCGTTTATTTGTCGCGCCTCCAACTTGGCACGAGCGTCGGATGCTGCTTTCTTTCGTGCTAACTCGTCGGCTGCTGCCGCCGCTTCTCGCGCTAAGTCCTCCTCCAGTCTGCGCATTTCCGAAGCTTCGAATTCGGCTTGCGCCTTGAGTTGCGCAATTCTTGCCTCGTCCTCTCTATGTTGTTTCTCTCCTTCGATGGCGATCTGTGCCATCTGGTGTTGCGCTTCTTCCTCGGCGACTTGTTGTCGGCGTGCAACCTCCTGTTGTTGTCGAGTAATTACAGACGCTGTTTTACTAACGTCGCCAACGTTGCCAACGTCGCTCCGTACGCTAACGAACGATCTATCCAGTGGTGGATGTTGGTAGGCTCGCGAGCCTTCCGTAGTGAGAACTTCCGTCGTCCCTCGCGGTTCGACTTCCGGTTCGTCGATCGGTACGCCACATCTACGAAGAAAATTGGTAAGCGTTTCCAACCTTCTGTCCAGGCAGTAGAGTTCTTTTTCCTCTTCGGGTTGTAACAACGCGTCCGAAACTGACTCACCTAGCAGTTGGTCAAACTGCTCCTGTTGAGCCAATCTTATTACTGACTTAAACTGGATAATGCTTTCTCTCGCACTTACTAATTTATCTACTATCTTTACCTGAGTAAAGTTGTCGCCGCGCAACTCTGCAAGTTCATGTAAACCTTTAAGTTTATCTACGGAGGCATGTACCCTACTTTCTATCCTTACCTGTAAGGTGTAGAACTCATATCTCGACATCGGGGCGGTTAACTCGCGTAAAACGCGAAAACCTTCTCCGAGGATCCGAGTAATCTGGGCCATGTGTCCTCCTATACTTCTAATAACGTTCTCCTGGCTTCCAGTCGAACTTACCATGTCCGGTTCCCGTGATCTAGTCTGCGGGACGGTAAGGAAATCTTCGATTCTGCCGTCGCCACGCGTTGCGGTTTCCGGTATTTCCGTTCGGGGTACCGGTGACGCAAGCGGTGTGACATCGGTGGAATCTCGGGTTCTCCTTCTTGGTTCGTCTACTGTCGATCTGTCCGGGTCGCACGAGTCATAGTCGGTAGGTGGGTATCTCGTCGAATGGGGTGTGTCACTCATGTCTTATTATATACGTCAAGTACGGGTAATAAAATGTCAAAGTGTCTGAATGTTGAAGTGTCAAACTTACCTTGGTATATATAGTATATATATACCCTAACCGGTACAAATAAATCAACAAGTCAGAATGTCGAAATGTCAAAATGTCGAAATGTACAAATGTCAAACTTACCTTGATATATATATATATCATATATATATCCTAACCGGTACAAATAAACTAACAAAGTATATAATAAAATAAGTAGTAATCTAGCCTACCGGCTAAATTTGTACGAATAAATGAGATAACGATATACGTTAACAAAATATAGATCAACAAGTACAAATAATAGGCTAAACAGCAACGTCTAACGGGAAAATAAGTACAAACAACACTACTAATAGACAGTGAAACCCACAAATTTTGAGTACTACTGTGCTTTCTTAAGTTTGAACGACGCGAGTCGTAAAACTTACGTTCCTTTGATCTTCCAGTCGTACAAATTCCCAAATACAAACCGGACGTGGGTCTTTCCGTTTTTCGGCGGCGCGGACGAATTTATTGTCTCCCAAACTTTGCGAAAAGCGGTCTAATCCTCGAAGCGGTCCAGAAATGAGTCCTTGAGTCCTGAAAAGGTCGAAGGTGAGAGTTTTACTTCTACGCTTACGAAAAATCTTCCTAGGTACCGATACAAATTGGTCTTTAAACCCTATGTACCTTTTCAAGTACCGAAAGTAACACCGCACACACACAGCGTAAAACAAAGTGCTACAAACTAACTGTTAGCTAGTCAAATATTAAATACGAAAGTACTAGCTACCCTAAGAGCCTACTGAAGCAGGGGACGTTCTAAATTACTAAATTTACTAACCTTAATTTTTAAATATCTCCTACTTTCAATAGCTAACAGATCTAAATTATACTATACACTAATTTATATAGTACTTCTTACTTACAATAGCTAACTATATTTATATATATATCTCACCCTAAAATGCGCACGCACCTTCGGTCGAGATATTTAATAAAATACTTCCTACTGTAAGGGTCCAGTAGTATACCGCTTACCAGATCCTAGTAACGATGTATCTTACTATGAGACTCTAGTAATGTATATGGGCTCGTACAGTATCTGACAACAAATCCCAGTCCAGGATATCTAAACAAACAGATACAATACACAAACGACTACTAAACTAAAGCGAGGAACAGAGCCTAGTATCTATTCTATGTACGTGAGCGGGTCTAATGCCTACGTACTAGACAAAAGGATACCTGTCCTCTAACCGGTGAGGCAGATGTACAGTTACAGTAACAGACCAAACTCACGGAAAAACAATCCCCGCGCAGCGAATCCTAACTATCACTGACAGTCCTAAATACAGTAACTTGCCGCGGTGTGATTTATATGGTTTATATACGAACTAGGTGGTTAACAGACCTAGTGTAACAATGCTGATTACCCCTGTCTAAATCAGCCTAAAAGGTCGTGCCTAAATGTAACGATAACTGATCCCCCTGTACGAAATCAGTCTAAAGGGTCAAGCCTAAATGTAACAATACTGCTGGACAGAAATCAACAGTTTAATAACGAAAATGAAATACTCTCTCTTGCCGCAACTAAATCAGATCCTAATTTTACAAATACAGATAATTTCTACCTAAAATAATGTATAGTGCGCTATAGCTAGTAGAACTCTAAGGGCAATATGTTTTAGGGCGTGTGTGTGTGGGTGTGTTACAAATAAAACAATTTCGTGTATTTCCTTTTACTAGGTTTTAGTGATTTTCTGACTGAAATGATACCATGCGCTAGCTACTAAAATAAACTAGTCGCGTTTTGTAGAACTTTATACTCACAAATGACGTCAAAGCTCTCTCCTTCCTATCCACAACCCAATGGGCAACCACGGTGTTAGTAACTACACCCGGATCGGCACTAATACCAGATTCTGGTTGTAAGATAAGAAATAGGGGTTAATCGCTACCGTACGTTAGCTGATCTGGTATACTAATTTAATTCTAGAACTTTGTTGCTGCGGTAGTTAGCAGCAATACCTATCAGTACGTGGCAAGGCGCGGTAGGATATTAATAAAACCTCCCTAGGCCAAGCAGTGTGCCGGTAGCAGAAATGCTCCTTGCCTGATCAAATAGCTAACTCCAGACAGGGGGGGGGGGGGGGGGGGGTACTAATGTACGTTCTACAAAGCGAACCGGTACCAAACAGTCAGTGCTACGAATCACTAAATTATGGAACATATGCTGTCCGTACCTAATATGTACTCGCATACTGACGAATGGCAATAGTTCGCACCTGTAGGAAGTACAGGTTAACCCAGGGGTTCGTAGGACATGACAAAGGGGGGGGGGGGGGGGGGGGGTGTTTCTGTCTGAATATAATTATTTGATCCTAAATTTGCGGCGTCCAGGACGGCGTCACGCTTACCCTGATCTATAGGTCTTACGGCGGGCAAGGGCGTCGAACAAAGTCTTGCCTTTCTCACAAAGCGGGCGCTGCATGGCAAGTGGAGTATTTCGAAGGGGCAAAGGGGGTGCGCGGTCAATCCAATGTGGGCGCTAGCGTGTTGTGGACATCTTTTCCCTGCGTTGCTTACGGCCTAACGGTCTAGGCTGCCATCTTCCTGATGTTTGGCTGTCCCAAAGTTGGACCAAAAGAAAACATGTTCAGGAATTTGCAGTATATTTACAGTTTTACAAAGGAATTATCAAACGAAGTTTCAACAAGAAACCGAATAAACTAATTTTTACAAGAGTAAGGATTTAGGTTCTAAGAAGTAAGTAAGAGTGATAACCGAAGGCAAACCGGCCTTTTATACTAAATATCGCACATGGAAACTAAACAGAATTTTCCACAGCTTCACATTTGAGCAATAAAGTGCTTCGTGCCCTATGATTGGCCCAGCTCATCGTTCAACGCAATCCGGCCCTTACACTAATCTGGGACATGGAATCCTAACAGAATTTTCCACTGCCTCACATTTGAGCAATAAGATAATTTATGCCCTATGATTGGCCTGGCTCATCATTCGCTACGTTGTACGCTTCTCATTGGCCTACCAATTAGCACCAAACGAAAATAAATGGCCCCAAAATACAAATTTCCCGACCGGGATTCGAACTCGTAACCTATGTAATGTAACCAACGCCTTAACCATCTGACCACTACGCCACGAGAGTACCTAAGGGTTTTATGTGTACAAATATGAATAGGCATATTACATTACTGTAACTTAATCAAAATGCGTCGGATTTTCGAAAGTTTTTACGTTAAAGTTAAACTACAAATGCTACCTTATAGTGAAATAATTCATCATATAGGTCATCTAATATAATTAATTGTTTAAAGATTAGCAAACAATACGATGTAATTGCATTGATAAAACTTGGTTATAAAATGTAAAATCGGGATGCAAAAGATCACTTTCTGAGCTACGAAAGGAAAATTGGATACAACTTATCTGGATACAAGCGGTCCGTTGACCTTACCAAATGGCCGGGGGGGAAGTGTCCGAACACCGGCCTACATTTTGAAAATTCTAACATATGGCTATTTAGTAGATTACGGTAAAACTACCCCTGGAATTCTAGTAACATAACTACAGAACTTGTACAGAACAATTTGTGTAGTGAATGGATAGGCCTCTAGATGAAACAGCATGTGGTTGATCATATATTAAAGTCCTTCTTTAAGCCGCATATCAATAATACTTGTACAGAACATTTATTGTAGTGAATAGGATATAGATGTACAGCATGTGGTTGATAATTATGTTAAAGTCCTTCTTTAACCCGCATATCCATAATACTTATAGCTGTGCTATCTATCTTAATTCTCACAATTACTCAACAAAAGTAACAAAAGTTATTTTCCCAACACGACCATTTAGACCATTTCAACCCATTTCCACCAACATGCGTTCACTATTAGTTTTTACTCTGTTTGTGGCCGTTGCCTCGGCGACCAATCTTGCTCTCAAGAAACCAACTGGGCAGGTGAGTGAGTTATTTCATGATATCCCTTTAATTTTCTAAATTGTATTTTTTCCTCAAATATCACGGTTCTGAATTCGCCCACGATTTTATTTAGAACGATTATAATTTCTCAGGATACCACATACAACGCCAACGGTGGTGCAGGCAACGCAGTGGATGGAAACAGGGACCAGGATTACGATGGGAAATCGTGCACCCACACCGACAATATAGTCCCTGGATGGTGGCATGTAGACCTGTTAGAAGGTGGCAAACAGCCGTCCGTTGGTATGGTTACCATCTACAATCGACAGGACTGCTGCGCTGACCGGATTATTGGAGCGCAGGTAATTTGGACTTCGTGATGATATTTTTATACTGAGTGCAGTGTTTAAAAAAAATGATATTAAACGTTACACTTTTAAGTACTTCTTGGGGGTGAGAACAAAACAAAGACACAATTATAAAGACCTGCATAATCTTGTAACATGTGTTAACTTTCGTTTATTGTTTTGATTCCTCCAACACTCAGTTCCTCACTAACGTGCTCCTTTAAATGTCAGAGTGGGAGCTAATGCTCTTTGGGCCTTAACACGAATTTACCTCTTTGTCTTGTACAGAACGGGGAGTAAAGTCTTGGGTCTTTCTTTTGTACTCGCCCTTTTTTTGGCCGTAAAATATGGTTTGTTATTAATATTTGTAACTGGAATTTAGAAAGGTCGGTTTGATTTTATGTAAACTGCGGGCTTGTTATTTGTAATAAGCACTACTACAGTACCGTACCGATATTGTTTAGCAGTATGTTTTTGGATAACTTTTTTTTTTTTAAATTTATTATCAAGGTGTACCTTACCAACGATATATCTGACAGCTACCTTAGAGGAATCCAGTCATCTGGAGCTTATCGATGCGGTGAAGTAACTTGCGGTGACAGTGTCATCCGAATTGATTGTAACAGTAACATGGGTCGTTATCTTGTAGTCTACCAACCATGCCCCGACTATCTTACTCTGTGTGAGGTAAAACGCGATTTAAGTTTCTTTAAATACCAGAGGCCCATATATATTTATATATGTCAGGTTAACCATCTGAAATATCTAATCGGTTGTATTTACGTAAGTAGTTGTTGATTTTGCCTTCCATTAACTTAGATTTTATTATATAGAGTATAATAATTAATAGGTCGAGGTCGGGCCTGGTAACATTGCAGTTGGTCTACCAGCTGGGCAGGATACCCAATCGAATGTAAACGGGGCCGCTTCTCATGGTAACGATGGCAACACCAACGGTGACTTTAACGGCGGTAAATCGTGCACCCACTCCGATAACATCGCCCCAGGGTGGTGGCACGTTGATCTTGGTAACTCGAAACAAATTGGATACGTTAAGGTGTACAACAGGAAAGACTGCTGCAGTGATAGAATTATCGGTGCCAAGGTAATGGAATCACTTAGGCAGTGACTTTTTATGTCCGTTTATTTGACTTTTTTTCTCCGCCTTTTTTACGATTTGTGGATAATGACTTTTGTTGTCCGTTTAATGACTTTTTACAGTATGTATGTATTATTTCAAACTGTCAGATAGCTGATTTCTGGGCTGTCGGACAGGTGATTTCACTATGCCTGTGCCAAAACATTAAAAATTTGTTGATTTATTGACTGTCAGACAGTTTAATTTACAATAATTGTGGCAAAACATTCAAAATTCCATGATTTATAGACTATAAGAAAGATTTCCATATGCGCCTGTGGTAATTTTAATTGTTTAATAGTTTGTAGTTGTTGTCGATAATCCATTATCATGTGACGTAGCAAAACACTAATTTTATAGTCAAAAACAATTACCAATTGATGGAAAGGAGCAGGTTCAGAAGCACGCTTTTCTAACCAAAACAATAAACGATCACTTAACTAATTGAGGGAAAGGAGCAGGTTACAGAGATGGGATTTTCTAACCAAAACAATAAACAGTCATTTTACCAAATGAAAGAAAGGAGCAGGTTACAGAGGCGGGCTTTCTAACCAAAACAATAAACGGTCACTTTACCAAATCAGCGAAAGGAGCAGGTTACAGTGGCGGGATTTTCTAACCAAAACAATAAACGATCTCTTAACTAATTGAGGGAAAAGATCAGGTTACAGAGGCGGGATTTTCTAACCAAAACAATAAACGATCAATTAACTAATTGAGGGAATGGAGCAGGTTACAGAGGCGGTATTTTCTAACCAAAATAATAAACAGTCACTTTATCAAATTAAGGAAAGGAACAGGTTACATAGATGGTCTTTTGTAACAAAAACAATAAACGATCACTATACCCATTGAGGCAAAGGAGCAGGTTCCAGAGTCAGGCATATTGAGGCAACGGAACAGGTTCCAGAGGCGGGTTTTCCTAACCAAAACTATAAACGATCACTTTACCTATTGGGGGAAAGGTGCAGGTTACATAGAAGGGCTATTCTAACCATAACAATAAACTTTACGTATTGGGGGAAAGGAGCATGTTACCGTATATAGGCGGGCTTTTCTAACTAAAACAATAATAAACGATCACAATTACCAATTGATGGAAAGTAGCAGGTTACAGAGCGGGTGTTTCTAACCAAAACAATAAATACCACTTTACCAATTGGGGAAAAGGAACATTTTACCCCGTCATTACAGTATTTTACATTACGTAGGCTACAGTTGTATACAGTATCCTATATGTTCCTATATACATATGTATCCTATATACAGTATCCTATATTGGCACAACCTCTTTGCTTTTTAGCTAAAACCGACCCGATATTTTCGATATCAGTGTGTTTTCGCTATCAAATGGGAATAAGTAGATTTCTCGAACACATTGTATGAGGACTGATCTGTTAGTTTAGAACTACATTATAGATTTAGAGGTACCACTACAGCTACCCATAACATTACAGTAGTCGATCCATTTTAAATGATTGTCCAGATATATATCAATTATCTAAAATTTATTAATTATTTAAAAGGTAGCCGTTCAGCCGGTACTAAAATTCTGAAATATGTTTATTAATTACCATCATTCTCTCATTTAACTGTTTAGGCTACATGCGGACATAAAAAGTAAAAAAATTGACATTATGTGTGATTTAAACGGACAAGAAAAATTATTGTCAATTAATTATATGCTGTTATTTTACAATTTATAATAATATAAAAATCGTCGTCGTTTTAAAAATATGGTAGAAAGGGATTTATAACTTGTAAGAAAGATTAAATATACGCCTCTAAAACCATAAATTCTGAAAGCTGAGATATTTAAATACGCCCGATGTGAAGAATACCAGGTTTCACTTTTCGTTCAATTTTTAAAATTTATATGTGGATAAATTTGTTTTACAGCGCTCATTTCTATCTTGTAATATAACTCTTAAATAAAAAAATCTCTAATAAAAAATCTTGTATCTTTGTTAGGGCAAAATTGGCAGATCATAATTGATTATTATCAATGTATAATTTTGTCCCACCTTTCTCCGCTCACCTATTGTAATTAGTTACATTACATTTTTACAGGTATTTGTGGTGGATAGCCTTTCTGATTCATACCTCCGTAGTCTCGCTAGCAACACTAATAATCTTTGTGGTACAATCAACGATGGTAGTGACGTCACCACGTTATCTTGCCACGGAAAGAGTGGGCGGTATGTGGTGGTGTATCAAGGAAGAAACGAGCACCTGACGGTGTGTGAAGTGCAAGTTTATCCTGCGTAGATAAAAAGAAAGAAAATAAACTCAAAAGTGCTTTTTGCGATTATTGTTGCTAATTGTGGTGAATAGGAAACTGTTAGGTGTAAGGCAAAGAATTACATTGAACTGATAGTTATACTGTGTGTGCAGAGTAGGCCATAATGTATAAGTTATAACTGAATTACAGTGGGCTTGTAACTGAACAGTAGGCTTGTAACTGAACAGTAGGCTTGTAACTGAACAGTAGGCTTGCAACTGAACAGTAGGCTTGTAACTGAACAGTAGGCTTGTAATTGAACAGTAGGCTTGTAACTGAACAGTAGGCTTGCAACTGAACAGTAGGCTTGTAACTGAACAGTAGGCTTGTAATTGAACAGTAGGCTTGTAACTGAACAGTAGGCTTGTAACTGAACAGTAGGCTTGTAATTGAACAGTAGGCTTGTAACTGAACAGGATGCTTGTAACTGAACAGGATGCTTGTAACTGAACAGTAGGCTTGTAACTGAACAGTAGGCTTGTAACTGAACAGTAGGCTTGCAACTGAACAGTAGGCTTGTAACTGAACAGTAGGCTTGCAACTGAACAGTAGGCTTGTAACTGAACAATAGGCTTGCAACTGAACAGTAGGCTTGTAACTGAACAGTAGGCTTGCAACTGATCAGTAGGCTTGTAACTGAACAGTAGGCTTTGTACGTGTTTATGGTATACCCACAATCTCAAATTGTATAAATTTGGTGGAGGTTAAACGACAGTAGATTAATATTATTATAAGTTTACAATTATACAATGTACTGTAGAAAGATCTTATCATCTTATCATCAAGGCTATATATATGAAGCTAAATGAATAAAACTTCTCTACTAAACGCGGGTAGGATATTGAACCCATCCCATCAGATTTGTCGACCTCTAAAAGCCTTGTTCCTTATTGTTCATTTGCAATTACTACTGTAATATCAAAGCGTTTAATTTCAACATGATGTCGACATTAACTTTCACATATTGAAAAATACATTAAAGTCGGCGTCAAGACGCCGTGAAGGAATCGAAGTTAAACCAAACCGATATTTTTACAGGCCATAAGCCGCTAACTATTTTTTTCAGGATATCAACTCTAAACTAGTTTCGAATTTGAGCGCCTTGTTACGTTACGAATTTGGATTTCTAATTACGAATTTGAATACCTGGTTACAAATCTGTATTGATTGATTGATTGATTCTGGGCTACACGCAAGATTATGACATACAGGTAGTCACAGTTAACTTAATATTCCTTTATAAGTCCTTTATAGTCCTTTATAAGGTTAATCCTGTGTATAAAAGGATATTGAAAATTCTGCATGATGGATTTACAGTACATGGCCTGTAATCTTTCTTTATATGTGCGATTGGTGACTTGTAATGATTTTGATCTTGTGGAACATGCTTTGAGGCTGTATTCTGATATCGCAATGGAGTTCAGAGTTGGCAAATTTTACATCCAGCTGGTTTTTTGGTATGAGTTAAACATGTCTACTGCACTAGTTGTCCAGTGGCTAACAAGGTCGTGCAATATTAGATATTGAATTTTCCTATTTCCACAGTTGGACATGTTTTAGATTACTCGTGATTGGTTTAAACGTATTGTTTGTTCAACATCCAGGTTGTATAGGTCACTAAGGAGGTTATTTGAAACTCTATTGTCGAGAGACAAAGAATGTCACGCATTGCTCTCCTGCGCATTTCCCATATATTTTGTTGTAGACCCATATATTTTGTTCTCTTCTCCGAATTACAAGCATGTTCGAGATTGAGTACATCTGTAGTTGATGAGGTTCCGTTAGAATTTATTGATAAAAAGTGACATTTGGTAGTGTTCATGTGGAGGTTGTGTTTCTCGAAGAAGGTTTCAGCTAAGTTAATTAATTTGTATAAGTGTGACTTGATGTTGGATAGTAAAATTATATCGTCGGCATATGATACTACGCAGTAGGATAAAGTATTAATATAAACACCTAGTCCGCTGTCAATGAGCGTGTCTATAAGATCCGAGATGTAGTAGAAATAATAGAGCTGAGAGCACACACCCTTGACGAACCCTCTTTTGTAATTTGATTTGTTTGGTATATTGGTATCCGCTGGTTCTTAAATATGTCAGAGTTTTTGTAGTATTCTTCAATGGTAGCGAGTTAATGTAATGGAACGATGCCTTTCGTGGCGTAAGCATATACTCAAAATATAAATATTTACGATGAGTAAGGGTCTTGAGCCACGGCTAATATAAAATATTGTTAGTTTACCATATAGCTATTTCACGCTTCCCGCGCGTCTTCAGTGGTTATTATTTTAAACACAATAATAAAATTTAACTAAAAAAACCAATTCAAAGCCTAAAAAGATATATACAAAACCGATACGGCTATGATACTGTACAGTAGTTATGACTATTTTAATATAGATATTAACACAGATATTAGCTGTGTAAAGTGGCAGACCGGTAGAAGTTATACAAAACCGATACGGCTATGATACTGTATAGTAGTTAGGACTATTTTAATATAGATATTAACACAGATATTAGCTGTGTAAAGTGGCAGACCGGTAGAAGTTGAGCATGGTTAGAAATTATATCGGAAATTCATAATGCACCAAAACTAACTCAAATCAAAATTTAAAATAAAAGTATTGAAATGTTGAAAACTTTTAAAAAAAAATTTAAAATAATAATAGTAAATAAAAACTAAACCAATGGTGTACCCTATCCTGCTATTAAGTGGAATATCTATAAAAACATATAAAAAAAGACATCAGAAATAAAAGAAGTAATAAAATCATTAAAATTAATGAAATAAACTAACAAAATGATTGAGTAATACTAACTGCGCCATAGGGTAAATATCCAGAGGGGCCAGCTATGCAAAAAGCCAATAGCAGCTGTATGACTGGAGTTGAAATTACCATTAAGGCGGGCATGTGGGGCGAACCAGATAGTTAGCAAAACAATAAGATATAAAATAAAACCAAACTGATTAATACAAAATCCTAAGTAGAATATACAAAACAAAGTTCACATGTTTTAGTACATACCAATACGGGGAACTACAGTGTTAAGTGTGGGGGGGGGGGGGGGGGGGATGCAAGTTAATTAGAACCGCTTCAGAATGAATCCTACGCTCGTGGTTAGTAAACCTTTTAGAACATGTAATATTTACCGCATCGATCCCACAAATAGCAAAGTGCTGCAGTTGAAAGACTTCAGGGCTCGATAAATTGACTCTTAGTCCCCTGCCAGCTGCGTCATTTATGGCATTACGGTGACCTCGGAGGCGCTCATGTAAACGCTGTTCTGTCTGGCCGAGATACCACAAGTGTGGATGCAGTTTACATTTGATAAAATAAATCACATTAAATGATTTGCAGTTAAATCTCCTATGGATGGGGTCACCCCATGGTGTCCGGCGCTGGTTTAGAACGGCCGAGCAGCATTTGCAACGAGGCCCATTGCAAGAGTGGTTACCAAGAGGCAGTGTTGGCTCGGACTTGGTGATCAACAGTTTACCTAACGATGGGAGGTTACACGGGACCGTTTGGCACTAATACCTAGCGAAGTCAGCATTATATTTGCGGATAACGGGCGCTCGGACGACAGGCAGGAACTGTGGGGTCGTAGGGAGATATATAGAGGTGTATTTTGGCCCACTCAATGTAGTCTTATTTAAATTTTGGGGTGCTGATGGACCATCCCCATCCGTTGGTAAAGACGGCTGCTGCGTGATCGGCACTGGACCAAGAGGTGTTGGGTTCGACGCATGGAGGGAGAGGAGGAAATCCAGCGGATAGCCTCGATTCTCACACCACTTGAGGTACTGGTGTTGTGAGCGGATTCAATTCCGCCTCACCAAACCCCCATAAAGTGGGAAAGAGCGCCTCTAAGTAATATTGGGAGCACGAGGTTGATTACCAATCAACCTCATGTCACCCCAGTAAACGGGGACAATAGGCCCCAGAGAACACACGCACAATAGGGGTCAGGGGTTACACCCCTGAGAGAGAGAGAGTAACAGCATCAGGGGGAAACACACCCAGGGAAATAGGAGGGTGAGAAGTGAGTCATTAGCCAATAGGGGGGAAGCATCGACTGAGTAGAGCAACATGGCCAACCGTGCAATATATTACCAGTTGTGCTATTCATTCACTTCAGTTATCTCAGTGCAGTCAGGGCAGTGCGGTGACTTTGTTACCGTCGTCGCCACCATCATCCATCAGTACTGCTGTATACTTAGGCCTATTACCATCATCAATTGTGCTAACTCAGTTATCTCATATTATCATATACATACCGACATATATTATTAATAACATCGGAAGAACTACAATAACTCCTTTTACACACGGCGGGGACGCGTAAGCAAACAACCAAACCGGATAAATCGGGGTCGACCGATCCCGTCACAGTAACAAAGACCAAGCAGCTGCCCTAACAGTAACGAAATCCAAAGTTGCCCAAGATGACATGAGTCAAGAGAGAGAGACGACACCGCCGCGGACCCCGGACGGCGATCTAACCATCCACGAGGCCACGGCGAGACGGTATCGACCCACGACGCCGGATCCGTCGACGAACGATCCGGCAATCCAAATGGAGGGGGCTGTCTACAACAGCGAGAGGATGAGTCGGGAGGAGAGAGAGACGAGTCGACACACAGCGGCGGTCGACGTGCCGAAGTCGCCGGCCAGCCACAGGCCGAGGGCGACGGACGGCCCACCGGAACGGCAACGGTGGAGCCGCCGGTACGACGCCGGACCCGGAGGGAGAGAGGAGATGTCGGCGACGAGGATGTCGGGGTTGTCCGGCTCCGACGAGCCTACGCCGCGACCCGGGAACAACTGAAAGAAGCTAGAGCAGGGGCCGAGATAGACCAGGTGAAGTTGAAAAGGCGACTAGGTGAGTCGAACAGATACTTTGATTACCTAGTGCGTTCTGGGCAGGGAGAACTAGCCAGGGAGAGAGCGAGAGGCGTTGCCTTCGAACTGTTTGGGCTATAGGAATGTAGGGGTATGGGGCCTGGTGCAGTGTACATAGGGCCATACTCAGTCGATTCCAGGGAAGCAATATTAGTGGGTTGGAAGAGACCTGAGGAGGGCGAATCCGAGGTTAAACCCGAGGATTCGGGATCGTCGGTCGGAGGAAGTTCCGGGAGGCGGGGGAAAGTTAGTAGGACGGAGGGGCGGCGGGAATCCGTCACAACCGATAAGTCTACTACATCCTCCGCAAAAGAAAGACGGATGCGGAAGATAAATCTGGCACATAAATTAGGAATGGAAGAATTAGAGTGGATAGTGAGGGGAAGGAAGGAGCAAGAGAGTGAACGCAAAGAGCGTGAGGCAAGAGAACAGAGCGCGCGTTACACGTACAGTAACCGTACGGGCGGGGGGGGGGTATTAGTAGTACTTTAGGAAATGTTGGTATTAATAGTACCGTAGGAGATAACCCTAATCCCTTTATTACAGGAAATATTTTACCCGGTAATTTAAATTTAAATTCAAATAATAATATTAATCCAAATAATTCGAATAATAATTCAAATCTAGAAAATAATAATAATTCTAATTTAAATAATTTAAATAATTATCCCGTTTCAAATTCTAATAATTTAATTGATTTAACAAATAATATTGGGAATGGTGCTATTAATATGAGCGTGTCGGACGTACATAACCCGGCAGACGGGGGCCTGGTAGGCCACGTAGTTATTAGGCAGGAAGTGGCGGGGTTGAGCCAACCCGACGGCGGCCTGGTATGCCACGTAGTTGGTAGGCAGGAGGTAGCGGGGTTGAGCAAACCCGAGGTGGGCCTGATAAGCCACGCAGTAGTAGAGAGAGAGGAGGGGGTGAATAGACCCAGCCGCAGTAGGTTAGTGTGTCGACTAGAGAGGGGTGTAGTAGTGGAGTAAGAGATAGTGAAGTTAGATGTGGCGAGTGGGGGGGGGGGGCTATGGGCGCCCCACCACAGAAGATTAGTGGCGAGAGAGGGGGGGCAGAGAATGCCCCACAAGAGGGGTATAGAAGTGTAGTAAGAGATAGTGTAAAAGCTTTTGCGGATATAGCTAGTCATTTTCCCCGCAAAGTACTGTGTAGGTATTTTAGTGGACATAAAAAGCCATTTTTCTTACTGTGTAGGTGTTTTAGCGGACATAAAAAGCCATTATTCTGTATGTGTACTTTAGCGGACATAACTAGCAATTTTATGCTGCAATGCACCAAAATACTCTTAATACAGTGTAGTTCAGATGACGACATCTATCAGCTGATATGTCGACGTGGAGCTTTTGGCTTTCTTTGTTCAGGCTCACTCACTCGACCAATCAGAGCGATTTTCATTTTATTTGCACAGAAGCCTCACACAATGCATTATGGTCTTTGTTTACCTTTTTTCCTTGAGCCCGGAACATCGGCTGTGGAATTATTCTGTGTTTCAGACTTTAGCCAAACATTAGAACGGCTTTGATCATAGAAACGTATAACTGTTATCAAACCAAACCAGTACAAACTGGACACACAACACGGCTCAGAACAGCGCATTATTTTACTGTTATTTACTGTCGGTTATTAAGTGTTATCATTTGATGGATATGTTGTTATATTTGGAGAATATCGATAAATAATCAGAAAACCCCAATCTTCTTGATATACTGAAGGTTAGAGAGACCGGTTACATATAGCAATTGCGACTTACATCATAGTGGTTTTGGAGTGAATTGAATGCTATTTCATAGACCCTACATGTGTCAGTTGCTGTTCTCCTTATATATGATTAAAATTAGTGAAGGTCGGCAGACCAGTGTGCAGCAGTGTGCGGTAGTGTGCATGAGTGTGATCGATAACAAAGCATTTCCTAAAGAATGCGCTTTATACGAAAATCAATAGCCATCCCGTTGTGTCTAGTGTAAGTCATAACTCTGTTTACATATTTAGAGCGCCACATCCTAAAGGAACTGTTAATATTTCCTGAAAGTGAATAATATTTGTCAGAGATATTATAGTAACGAGCAATCGAATAATACAGTAAGTCTACACCACAATAAGGTCAGAGCATCCGAATCCAGTCTCCCTTAACTGTGGGTGAATGGTCGCGCATAGGCTGGCTTCGGCTAATGTAACTTTATGTGCACCAAATACTTGTTATAGCCTAAAGTCGATTTATAAACTAGAAGACACCTAAAATTGGCAGGTTAAACTGCTAAAGGTCTAAAAGCGCGAACAATAACAGTTATAGATTTTTCCTTTATTGCACAGTAGACAATAAATACAGTTTACTATTGTTCTGGTAAGAACAATAACAGTTGTACTAGTTTCTTTATTGCAACGTAGGCAATAAAGTCGAATGTACCGGTCGACCGGTAACCTGTAGGCCTAACTACCTAACCACCCGAACCGGTACTTACAGCAGTACAGGTACTAGTATTATTTCGATTGTGATATTGTATATTGGTAGGCTGTTTAAGAGATTAGGGACTGTACACCCCTTGTTTCTTTTGGAGCTTATTTATTTCTGTCAGTTTTATTTATTTGTAAGTTAATATTGAGCAGAAGGCGTGTAAGCCTGCTCAGATTGTATAAATAATTTGTAGGCTGGATTGATGTCTGACTGTTGTTAAGTCTGAAGAGATTGCAGTGTGTGTAGAGTGTATGTCCGATAAAATACTAGTTAGGAACGTGGGGGCATCCAGTGTTGTAAGGTAAATCCCCTACGAAAGAATAAGTCGTACTACTCGGTTAGAACGCATACTAACTAACCATTTCGGAGTCTGCATGTACTGTAGTTTATTTGGGTTTGATAGTAGTCTGCCAGCATTTGGTCTGTATTTTGTTTGTGTAGTCTGTACGGGTAGCGTAATATTTATTATTCAGAGTTTATGCGATTATTCGCAACATACACCACCCCAAGTTTATTCCAACAGTAATTATGCTTGTTATACATACCATTATAGTTAAATTAACCCCGGTACTACATCAGGGCTGTTTGGTGTAGGTAAAGACTGGATATTTTATGCTTTGGTCACTCCGGCAGATACCGTGGTTCTTTTAGCTGTACAAGTATATTTAACTGCTGGTTATTTGTTGTATAAGTACTTGTGCCTAATTTAGGGTTTAGTGTACAGTGCTTTCCGAAGGTAATTAGTGTGTAGGCAGTATATTTGTGTTGTAAAGTGGTTAATAGGCACGTTAGCTATAGTAGGCTGCGGTAATTAACTTCTAGGTAGGAACACTCCGGATACATAACGTAGTACTTATAGCGCTACGGCTATAAGTCGTCAGACGGTGGTATTTTTCCTATCTAGACAACACAATATATTTACTACTGCTTTATAATTTTCAAATACCGAAGTATCCTGTCCGTTTGTAATAACCAGATATTCTAACTCCTTGTTAGGCTGGTTTGTAGATTCCCTGTAAAATTAACCCTAAAAATTCGTACGTGTAATTTTTGTGTTTATTTAGAGATTGTAATCTCACCCCGCAATTGTACATAAGTTGTAGTAATAAGTAACTTAGTAAATTAGAATTATTTGTTTTAGTGTCCAATATAATAAGTAGCACTTCACTGAGAGCGTACAGCTTCTGTGTAGTGACTCCTTCCCAGAAATAATAACATTTATTTCAAATATTGACAAAACCCATTAAACGGGTATATATATATATTATAAATCAACTCAAACCGATTTATAAAACAGTAGGCCTGTCATACATCAATTAGGTCTTAATATTAGTTGGACTACTGCTTAAATAACGGTAATAAAGTAAAGTAAAGTAACCAGGTAACCCCTAAAATTCAGAAATTCAATTATTCTAAAATAATTGATATACCGGTATTTACAATAGGCTTATTATATTTATTTCTATAAATTTGAGCTGAAATTATATACCGGTATTCTGTAATTAATTCTAGACTATAATTATACTTATATACTATAAGTGTAAGTTGTATACCGGTATTCACGATAGGCTTATTATATATTTATATATATTTGTGCTGAAATTATATACCGGTATTCTGTGACAAACCTAGTCTGTAATAATACTTATATATATACTATAAGTGTATACCGGTATTCTAATATATTGTATATATATCGCGTTACATAGAGTAACGATATCGGTAATTAATTACTAGGCTAACAGTAGATACTGAATTACTAGACTTGCTTTAACTGTAATATAGCAGTAGGCATTCAACTGTACGAACAAACATGTCTGACACAAAGCAAAACCTGTCAGACAGTCTCCTAGATACAACCATCTGTGACCCTGATAGGAGTGCTGAACGTTTGAGACCGAAGTTCAACTCTCCTCCTACTGTAAGAAAGGTCATCCCTCCAGTAGTAGTATCAGACCCTAGGCTAGTCAAACATCGTAGGTCTATCATAGGCACAAGTCAAGCGGGACCAAGAAGCAGCTGTTAAACAGCAGCAACACCCGAGCCGAGAACTTATTTCTCAGCGGCCCGATAGCTCCAGTAGTTCAGATACTGTAGAGTTGGCACCCGAGCGCGGAGCAAAGATGGAAGATGCGGTTTATTCGGATCCCCTTCTCATTCTTCCTGCAGCCGTACTCACTAGGGTATTGATTGCGGTGGAGGAACACCAAATCGATTGGGCGAGAAGTAAGCGATCGACCAAGGACAGTTATGCGGGATTCACAAGGGAGGAACTGAAGTCTATTGTCGAGTCGCAATGGAACTTCCCCGGACCCGGACTCCCGTTTAACTTATCGGAAGCTGCCTGGGAGGACTTATACAGGATGGGAGTGACGAAGGACACTAGTGATCCAGCTGTGTGGAAGAGGTCGGCAGCAGGATATGTACAGGGATTCTTCAGCTCTTTGGAGCGATTAGAGGAACAACTGTTTCAACAACACCAAGGACCTCAAGAGCAGGGAGAGCTGCTTTATCAAGTTCGAGAAAGAATTCTAAGAATCAGACTAATCCTATCGGCCTTTGAGGAAGCTTCGAAAAGAAGACAAGACACGTCGTTGCAAGTTGCCGTAAAGACTTGGTTCCAGCGGGTGAGTCTCAAGGTTCAAGGAACGGCCCAGTGGAAATTTCAGCTGGCTGAGCGCTCAACCCTCGGAGAATCAACAGACGCTACCTTTTCTCAAGTGGAAAGCGAAGCGACAGCAGAGAAACCGCAGAAGAGGGACGCTATTGACATCTATCTGTCAGACTATCAACGATTTCTAGGTGACGAAGAGTTGAGGAGAGGGCTGGCTGGACTTCGCCCTAATAGTGAAGGAGCCAAGCTTGTGTTGGACGCAATAGATGCGGAAATGTTAGCTGCGAATCAAGCTAAATTTGATGAAAGCATCCGCATCGCTAGGGTCCAAGAAGAACAGGTAAAGAAAAAACGTATAGAAGACAGAAAGACAGCAGCAGCGGCAGCGGCAGAAGTTGAAAGAAAAGCGGCAGCGGCAGCGGCAGAGGCTGAAAGAAAAGCGGCCGAAGCGGAAAGAAAAGTGGCCGAAGTGGAAAGGAAAGCGGCAATGGCAGCGGCAGAAGCGGAAAGAAAAGCGGCTGAAGCGGAAAGAAAAGCGGCTGAAGCGGAAAGAAAAGCGGCCGAAGTGGAAAGGAAAGCGGCAATGGCAGCGGCAGAAGCGGAAAGAAAAGAAGTAGAAGCGGAAAGAAAGCGAGCAGCGGCAGAAGCGGAAAGAAAAGCGGCAGAGGCAGTGGCAGAAGCAGAACGGAGAGCGTCTGAAGAGACCACCCAACTAGAGTTGGAAAATCTTCAAGAGAAGCAAGACTACATAAATAAACAGTTAACAGCTAGTCAGATGCAGATGATAAGTCGATCTACTCCCAAAAAACAGGGATTTACATCATCTAATGAAGGCGATACCATCGATCCTGAAGGCGGAGGAAATAGATCTCGTCTAAGCAGGCGTAGAAGAATGCCCCACCGTCAGAAATTGCCTGATTTGCCCCCAGCTGTGAGAAGACAACTAGCTAGCACGGATTTAGGTAGTTAGGTAGTACAGAACCCACAGACCAAATTATTAGAGTAGAAAGACTCCCTACTATAGTAGATGAGCCTGAAATAATTAGGCCTGTTCTTGAAGCCACCCCTTCGGTGATAGAGACACCTGTATTCCCAGAACCTACCTCTAAATTCCCTTTGCACAGCACTAAACTACCTGTGCCCAGCAGAACCGCCCCTGAGACAGTTCCTGTCCTGGACTCCGAGCGAAATATTAACGATTTGTCTCCCGTTGTCCCTCGTCTACCCGCTACTACGTTGGCGGCTCCCGCTTCGGCGGTCGAGTGGGTGGATGAGGGGCGGCGGGGGATGGATCTCCTGCTCGGGCAGATGCAGGAGACTGTTCAACAGTTCAAGGGAACAGTAAGGGAAAGTAGGTTAGAGTTGCAAGAAGTGCAGCAGAATATCGCGTTAGAACACGATAAATTAGTAAATATACAAAAGGGTATACCACTGTAGCGGACTACCATG